>CABHPQ010167231.1:24838-41671 GCA_902168405.1 Peromyscus aztecus | reverse complement strand
TCTTCTTTTTTTTTTTTTTAAAGATTTATTTATTATCTGTTTGCATGTATCCCTGCAGGCCAGGAGAGGGAGCCAGGTCTCTTTACAGATGGTTGTGAGCCACCATGTGGGTGCTGGGATTGAACTCAGGACCTCTGGAAGAACAGCCAGTGTTCTTAACCTCTGAGCCATCTCTCCAGCCCCAATAGTTTTTTTTTTTAATATAATAAGAAAGGGGGGCCTGTGGGGGGCCGTTCTCGGGTTCCTGGTGGCTTTGCCCAGCAGATCCACATAGAGGATGATTAGGACCACGGGCCTGAGTGCAGGTGTCTGAGATGGTCTGCACTTGGCTGTGCTGGGGGAGGAGGTCATTTGCTCCACCCCCTTGGCGTCTCTATAAAAACCCTGGGGCAGAGACAGTCGGGGCCCGTTGGAATAGGTTCCAGGCTCTCTCGAGGCTATCCTTTGTTTTCTATCTGTTTATCTCCGCAAGATTCTCCACAATAAATCCTATCTAATATTTCCTGCTGCTCACACTCAAGAAAACTCTGGGAAGCTGTGGGGGGTGGTGGGTAAACGCCCCACAGACTCCAAAGCGAGTTCCAGGAAAGGCGCAAAGCTACACAGAGAAACCCTGTCTCGAAAAACCAAAAAAAGAGGGAAAAAAAAAGAAAAAAAGAAAAGAAAAAGAAAAAAGAAATAGTCCACACATCTGTGGAGGACAGCACACACCTTAATACCTATCCCAGAACCCAATAGATACCCAGAGCTTATGACACTGAAGACCCCACCTGACACCCACTCTGACATCCCACACCCTGCCCAACATCCCTGCACAGCCTGGGTTCCTAGGCAGGCAGTCTTCTTGGCAGAGTTGGGAGCCTCACATATAGCAGCCAGCTGACATGAGCATCATGGGGCCCGTGGCCACATCTCTTTTCTAAGCTGCTGCCAATGGCTCAGGGGCAATACTTCATTTTGTTTGTAATTAAAAGAAGGTGCCCTTTAAAAATTGCTTGCTGTTTCAGCATCTAGGCAGCAAATTATCTTAAAGTGGATTTTCTTTGTTCTGGGAAAGCTAATTGATGGGTTATGTGTATGCATAAGCACGCACATGTGCGTGTGTGTACATAGAATGTGCTTGGGGCTTCTCAGTCTTAGTCATATGATGTAGACATTCAAGGACTTTACAAAGACACAAAGCTCCATGCCTGCCCCAGAAATAGTGGCTCAGCTGGTTGGAGGGGCCTTGGTTCCCAGGAGGCTGCCAAGGGTATCTTGGGAAGATCTTGATAGAAAGGACAAGATCCTCTGATGCTTGGTGCATGAAGGGCCAGGCCCTGATGCAGAGATCCTTGCTCAACCCTGATGCTTGAGCTATGGGGAGGACCTGCCCTGCCTTGGAGCTCTGAGTAGGCTCATCACCAGGCTGCTCTCCTTGCTTTTGAGACTCCATCCTAATCCTGACCCAGGGGATGAGAATCATGTTGAGTTCTGTCATTCAGAATTGGGTGAGCAATCCCAACTCAGTCATCATAGAGGTGTCACAGCTGTTAGGGGCTTAAAGGACAAGTTGAAGCCCCACCCTCTACTTCAGAATGTGACAGTCTTTGGACATGGGTCATTGCAGATGGAATTTAAGATGAATTCAGAGTGATGTAGCGTGTTCTAACCCAGAAGCTATGGAAATTTGCATCAACACATAAGAAGCTGTGTAAAGCTGGAAGCACATTTTGGGGAATGCTTCTGCAAGTGAAGGAACTCTAAAGGTTCCCACCGCCCCTAGTATGTCAGAACCCAGCCGGTGACCCTAATCCTGCTGTGTAAACCATCCACCGAAGTGGGCACCATCTGGGGGAGGGTAGAACCATTGGAAAGGCCCTGTGGGTAGCAGTGGGCATTTCAATACCAAGGCTTGGCTTAATCTGCATGCCCTGGCAGAGTGCTAACATCCTCACAAAGGTGATCCTGCCCTCTAAATCCTGTTTTCTCGAGCTAGGTGTTCTGTATTCCCTAGGGAAGGAGGTTCTTTCCTTTGCTTTTCTCTTACTCCTGGCACTATGGTGAAATTTGAGGAGGTGGGTATGGAAGGATCCTCCCTTCCATGATGGACAGGCTTGTTCAACTCAGCATTAGTGTCCCTGCATCCTGCATGTTCTTGTCAACTGTGCCACACAGAACATTCCCAGGGGTTGCTCAGCTCAGCCCAGGCCTCAGTTGTCCCACAAGAGGCCACCAGCTCTACAATACAGGTAAAGCCAAAACACTGTATGACTGAGGATATCTCTGCAGTCAGAGAAAGTAGTCCCCTGCCTTGGCATTGCTCCTACACTGGAGTCATGTCCAGGTCTCTTAGATGCCCTCAGCTATAGTTTTCATCTGGAGGCAAGCGTGTTTCACAAGGATGCCTCTACCCAGGGTAGGTGCATAGTGCCTTTGAACTACTCCTTAAAATCTGTATTGCTGGTCTTACCAGAACCTTCCAGGGCCTCTGACCCCTCATCCCAGCTGACCTATGTGCACCAGGGCCTGGAGAATGAACTTACAGGGACCCCACTGCCAATTTGGCTCCCTGACTACGGTGAAGGATAAAGGGAACAAGGATCCTCCAAATCCAAGAGACACACTAGTCTTGTGCCCAAGATTCAGCAGACAGGGCCAGGAGTGGTCCCATGGTGCTGCTTTCTGTTCTTTTTCTAGAGTTTTTCCTACCTTCCCACCTAGGAGTCCTTTCAGGTGGGCCTGATGTGCATCCATGTGTTTCATGCCGCTGACTTCCCATCTCAAAGCAAGAAGCTATGAAAAGGGGGTGGTGGTGGTAAAGGGTGCTGTGGCTGGATTTCTCAGAAGCATCAGACATTGACAGTCCTTGGGAGGGGTCTGGGTGGAGGCATCAGGACCTTGGCTGCTTCACTTACACTGGATGGGCCCTCGTTTTCCTCTCACAGGGTCAAATAGACACTGGCTCTCAGGAACGAGGGGCATGAAGCGTGACATGGACAGCTCAGGTCAGGGCACTTCCTCAAATTGTTGGAGGCATCTGTGGACATGGAGCTATGAGCCAACAGCTCGCACCTATACCCCACTGAGCCCTGGCTTATCTCTGGTCCATAGAAAGGGCACTGAGGTGGGATGAAGGACTCTCCTCAGCAAGCCCAAGGAATGTCATCTATTGAATTTAATGGCTGAATTGGGGCTTGGACAAAGCCTGGAGCCCTGAAAGCGAAGATCTGGGGAAGATTGGATAGGGCCTTCATGGTTCATGGCCTTCTCTTAATACCAGGAGGCTCTCCATTGGCTGCCAGGGAGCACAAGCCTGCAGAGGGCAGGGAGGCCTCAGTGGTCTAGGTTTCAGCCTGAGCAGCTTTGAGAACCACTGGCATTGCCCTGAGAGCATCCAATGGCTCCCCGAAGCTCTTTGAATTCCAATCTGGGAACTACTGTTCTCCCTGCCTTCGAGGTTGCTCCACCCCATTCCCCCAATAAAGTAGTGATCACATGGCCCTGTCCTTCCATTGAGTTTTTGGAAGCACATGTTCAAGGCTTCCTCATGGCTCTCAGCTTATAGCATCCAGCCCGTGATCTGTCCTAGTTTGTGGACTGGCACTTGTACTGCCCCCAAAGCTGTATGGTAGATTCTTCTGCAGATACTCTGGTGGCATCTTGTCCCCATGAGAATAAGTTCTCTGCATGCATCTGCCAGTAGAGAGTCCAGCTCTGGCCTTTGCTATCATACCCACTTACTTCCATCTGCAGAGCTACATTGCCCCCACCACTTGTTGGCACCAGCTACCTTTTAACCACCTTGCTTTTCTGAGGTGGCCTGGCCTGGTCTGCATGTCCCCTTCCTGTGTTTCTGAGATGCCCCTTTCCACCTTTCATCTCTATCAACATGGGGACATCGACATCCAGCACCTTCCCCAGATGTCCAGCCCAGGCTGTCTGCTCTGCATCTGGTGGCTGGTGCTCCCTTCCAAGCCCCACCCACCTAGAACTAGATTCATCCATCACGGCTTGGCCTTTCTGCTCCAATGCACTTCACCTCAGCAATGTGTCTTCATAAAGTCACGGTTCCTTCGCAAGGGTGATTCTTTCCTCCTTAATGCTAGTCCTCGGAGGTAGAGCCTTCATCATCCCTTTGACATTAGTGGCTCTGCAGAGGAAGGGGAAGCTGGCATGTCCCTGACACCTGAGGACAAATGTGATTTCTAGAACAGGGAGGTGACTTTATTTCCCATAGGCCTGGAACATTGTTTGGAGTGTGCAAGGATATGAGTGGGTCAGAAAGTGAGCAGTAGCCTGGGCTTGCAGACCCATTCCCTGCTGGCCCTGGCCCACAGATCTGCTCAGATGCCCCTCAGCTTCCCTGAGCCCTACTCCCAGGCCCTGAAGCTTATAGCCTGTCTACTGCCTACCCAGAGCCCTTGCTGGAGTAGCCCTGACATCTTTTTGGGCTCAGCCTGAGTGGGCTGGGCCAGACTTCCCTCTAGCAGATCCCATCTGGGTCCTCTTCCAGATTCCATGCCCCATATCCCTCTGTGCTCTGTACCCAGCTTGTCTTCCTCTACTCCAGAGTTCTACAGGCTGTTTCTTTGGTTTTGTTTCCCGGCTGTGAATCCTTGAGGGCCAGGAGTATATGGGGTTCTTCAGGGAATGGCCCTCATTTGGTATTAGGTACAGATCACATGTTTTGAGCCTCAAAATCACTCACATTTCTCATCTCCAGTGTCCACAGTCAGAGACTGGGCATAACTGAGCCCTTTCCTAGAGACTCTACAAGCTGGAATTAAGGTCATGGCTGGGGTCTCATCAGGGGCTTGAGGTCACTTTCTAAGCTCATGGGGTGGGCAGAGGTCAGAGTCCTGATGTACCAAGCTGTTGTCTCAGTCTGTCATCCAGGTTCGTCTCAGTTTCTGGGGTGTTACCTCTGTAAATCCAGCAGGAGAATCTCCATGGGGTTTTAGGGACTGTGATATTGAGAATGGCTGCTCCATCATCCTTGTCATTAAGAGTGAGCCTCATCAAAGGCACAACGGCCCCATCATGTCAACAGTCCCTACCCTGGCTAGGTTGGGAGGTCTGCCACCTCAACCCTTACCCCATCCCCTGGGAAGCCAGCACCCTCAGTAAGAGGGATGGTAGCTCTCCTTGGGGACTTGGTGCTGTGGGATGTTCTGTATAGCAAATGTGTTGCTAATAAAACACTGATTGCCCAGTGGCTAGGCAGGAAGTATAGGCGGGACTAACAGAGAATAAAAAGAACAGGAAGGCGGAGGGAGTCTCTGCCAACCAGCACCAGGACAAGCAGCATGTAAAGATGCCGGTAAGCCACGAGTCATGTGGCAAGGTATAGATTTATAGAAATGGATTAATATAAGATATAAGAACAGTTAGCAAGAAGCCTGTCACGGCCATACAGTTTGTAAGCAATATAAGTCTCTGTGTTTACTTGGTTGGGTCTGAGCGGCTGTGGGACTGGCAGGTGAAAGATTTATCCTGACCGTGGGCCAGGCAGGAAAACTCTAGCTACAACTTGGTTTCATGTTCTGTGAGATCAGAGGCTCAGATGAGATGTGGCTGGGCTTCAGAAGTAGGAAGAGAAAAGCAGAACTTTCTGTAGCCAATGGGATTGGAAGCTTCATACTCAAGGTTCAGGAAGCCCCAAAACTAGAGCGTTCTCTATGCTTCCTCATTCTTTTAAGCTATGCTTGATGTGGAAAGGCCTTTCTTGTTCTGTTTAACCCTTTCTGGGGGTCTGAGACAGGACTGTGGCTTAGAGCAGAGAGGACCAGCTTGGATAGTATACCTTGAGCCAAAGGGCTGGCCAGAAGGATGCAGCTGCTTCTTACTTTTGACCCAAACTCAGATTCCTTCCGTTAGCACCCAATCAATTAGTCTTAGAAGGCTTCAGGGTGTAGCAGCATGGCTCCATGGTTGCCAGTCTGAGGATCCACCTCCTTCTGGTATGGGGTGGTGGATGTTGCAGGAGACTAGGACACTGTTCATGACCTCATGACTGGAACACAGAGGCAGGTGTGAAATTTTGCTGGGACTTTGAGGCCCTAGAGATGTGTGCCATTACTGATGCCTAATCAACTCTCCTGAGAATGACAGATATTTTGATCAGTTTTTCTATCACTATACTTGGCTGGGCCTCAGTAAATCCTGGTGGATGTCTGGGTGGGTAAGCAGTGGTATAGTCTCTGTTCACATAAGTAAGAGTCTGAGGCCTGGGGCTTAAGCCCCACCCTGGTTGGCATCAGGTGCACCCCACACTACTGGTTTAAATGTTATTAAATATGTACCAGTTTTAAATCCCATTTTTCTCTGTTGTATTTCAAAGCCAAGAAGTTTTGTTTCCCTTTATTTTTAAGGTCTCATAGCTGTGATGATCAGTGGCTCTGCTGATTGTCGTAGTCTGTGGTTCTTAGCCCTAGGATACCAAAACATGGCTTTCTAACCACAGCTCCGAGTCTCAAGAGCCCAGTGGCATGTTGGTGCCCTCCTTAGGAACTCTCCTCTCAAGACTCCTGCCCTTCTCTAGCAGTTCAGTCGGCTGCCAGCATGCCTCCCAAGTCGCTTGTTCCATTCGTTTGAATCCATCTGTGAACCTGGCTGACTTTGAGTATAACAGAGATCATATCTCAAGCCCCATCAACACACCACAATGTCATTCTGCAGTTTCCCTGACCCATATCCTACTCTTTTCTGGGGCTTCACAGGTATCTGTGACCCCCCCCTCTGGGGGGGGGGCTGGAGAACTGCTACCCCAGTGGACACTGCCTTAACTTGGCAGCTGCAGATAGGAAGCTCTGGCCTTGTTCTTATGTAGGTAGAAGCAAGGCCTGCCACGCATACACCCTGCTTCTAGCAGGGCCCGTGAAAGCATCTCTTTACTCACCAAGTGCATCCCAGTGTGCAGGACAGAGCTGTGAATCTTGTTTTAAAATTAATTACATTTTATCGACTGCTGGGCAAGAGATCAAACACAAACAAATCTCCCGTAATCCCCCTCAAATGCAGAGCAGGGCCCCAGCGAGCTCAGCATGGGGGTCTCTGTAGCTAGTCACTGTTCTACCTGGCAGGAGGTAGTGTGGCTGCAGGGCTCAGACCACACAGCACAGATGGTGAGAGGACTCAGATAAGAAAATCTCTCTGATTCCAGGTCCTACCGGAGCATCTGGGAGAGGAACTTTTCCCAGACAGTCTTCCCAGTGTGCCCCTCCCTTGATGGACAGAATGCTCCTTCATGTTAGTTATCTCCTGCTACTTACTTGCAAAAGCAAGCTGAATGAGGCAAAGCTTGTCTGCTTGGCAGAGCTTTGCTGTCCGAGGATGGAGAACGGCAACACATGTGTGTGCCGTGTGTGTGTGTGTGTGTGTGTGTGTGTGTGTGTGTGTGTGTGTGTTTTCAAGGCAGAATTTCTCTGTGTAGTCCTCTAGACTGGCCAGCAAGCTCCAGGGATCCTCCTGTTTCTGTCTCTCCAGCAATAAAGATTCAGGAATGTATTCCCTCATCTGACTTTTTATGTGGGTTCTGGGAATCTAAACAAAGGTCCTTATGCTTTTGTGACAGACACTTTACAGACTGAGTCATCTCCCCAGAGTTAGGTGGATCTTAGTTGGTTTATCATGTACCCCTCAATGTATGCACCCCAAGGAAGGCTACTCCCACTGCCCCTCTCTTACAAAGCTCTAAATAAAGACTAATAGCCCAACCCAGTGGTCCACGGCAAGCCACAGTCACCACACACCACAGGATGCCAACATTTAGCCTAATGGGTTCTGCTGAGCCCCATCCTGTATTTCAACAAACAAAAAACCCAGCAGACCTCAAGTTCTTGGGTAAATCACATGGTAGCCTTGAGACATAGGCTTACAGGGAAGAACTCTCTGGCTTTGCCTGGGAAGCCCAGGCCTGCCCAGCAAAGTCTAAATGTCCCTGATAGCTTCTAGTTCTTTATCCATTTACTTCTTCTTCTTTTTTTTTTTTTGTTTTTTTTCGAGACAGGGTTTCTCTGTGCAGTTTTGCGCCTTTCCTGGAACTCACTTTGTAGACCAGGCTGGCCTTGAACTCACAGAGATCCACCTGCCTCTGCCTCCCGAGTGCTGGGATTAAAGGCGTGCACCACCACCATCTGGCTATCCTAGATAGTCTTAATGAAATCGGATAGGTCCTTGGAGAGGGCAGCATCCATGCTTGGGGCCACACCTGAGTGCTCCTGTTTTCTGATGCCTCTTGACTTGTGGTCTATTAGTGACCCTGAGGTCCCCTCAGAGAAACTCTCCTCATAGCTCTCATAGCCCATGAGAAGCCCAGGGCAATGTTGCCATCCTATGACACTTTAGCCTACAGAGGTGGCATGGTGACTCTTCTGGCTGCCACAAGCCGCTGCTGACCCTGCCTCTTCTTCCCTCTCCAGGGTTCCTTCCCCATTTCAGGATCTCCTGTCAGTCACCTGGGACATGGTCAGTCTGTGGTCCCTGCGTCACCTCACTCTGTGTCACCTTGGATTTTCCTGCTGGAAGCCTGTGGCTTTTGTTCATATTGCTGGATGTCTTTGTCACCCACCTGTGTAGCACGAATCTTAAAAGGTCTTATTAATAAAAAACAAACCTGAAGCCTGGTAGCCTGGTATTGGGGTGAATGCTGGAAGATCAGAGAAGCAGAACAAGCCATAGCCACCTCACCTCGCCAGTTCCTCAGCTGATCCTGTTTCCTCAGACTGAAAGCCTCTGAGCCCTCATCCAAATGGATCCCAGCTGAATTGCTGCTCAAAAGTCTAAACGCTCAACCAGGCTCTAGTTCCTGGTTTTCATGCCTTATATACCTTTCTGCTTTCTGCCATCACTTCCTGGGATTAAAGGCTCTTGTTACCATGCCTAGTTGTTTCCACTGTGGCTTTGAACTCACAGAGATCCAGATGGATCTCTGCCTCTGGAATGCTAGGATTAAAGGCATGTGTGCCACCATTTTCTGGCCTCTATATCTAGTGACTGTTCTGTTCTCTGACCCCAGATAAGTTTATTAGGGTGCACAATATTTTGGGGAACACAAGATCACCACACTCCTGTGTAGCTAGAGTTTTCCTGCCTGGCCCACGGTCAGGATAAATCTCTTTCACCTGCCAGTCCCACAGCCACTCAGACCCAACCAAGTAAACACAGAGACTTATATTGCTTACAAACTGTATGGCCGTGGCAGGCTTCTTGCTAACTGTCCTTATATCTTAAATTAATCGGTTTCTATAAATCTATACCTTGCCACATGGCTCGTGGCTTACCGGCATCTTTACATGCTGCTTGTCCTGGTGCTGGTTGGCAGAGACTCCCTCCGCCTTCCTGTTCTTTTAATTCTCTCTGTTAGTCCCGCCTATACTTCCTGCCTAGCCACTGGGCAATCAGTGTTTTATTAGCAACACATTTGCCATACAGAACATCCCACAGCACTCCTGGGCTCTGGATCTTGCCTACTTGGTACCTCCTGGACCCCTGTGCAGTCAGGCACATTCTAGTGCTGAGCTGTGAATAGATGTCACGGTGATGATTATGGCTCAGCTGCAGTGGTCACCCATGTGAGTAGAAACCAACACTGAGCTCAGGCACCCAGCCTGGGAGAGCAGCCCAGTCTTGCTTTGTTGAGACTCAGCTGGAAGAAGCTGCCAGCACCTGTGGATCCTGCAGCTCAGGATCAGATGATAGACATGTGGTTCATAGGCCCGTCACACACTCACGACAGGCCGTTGATGGATGACCCTGTGTTATTTTTATTTTAACAGGGTCTCGCTATGTCGTCCTTATGGCCTGGAACTCACTATGTAGATCAGACTGGCCTTGAATTCAGAAATCCACCTGGCTCTGCCTCCCAAGTGCTGGAATTAAATGTGTGCATCACCACACCTGGCTGACCCTGTACTTTGGGGATGTTATGAACTGTCTTCTGAGGATCCATGGATAAGTGTCCAACAATATTTCCAGGATTCATCACAGTTCTCCCTCATCCTGTTAAAGTCAACACTATAGATAAGTCTACCTGCTATTATATCTGCGGGGACCTCATGACCAGCTGGATTTGGGAGATGCCTGAACTCTGTTCTTAGAGGCAGTTGACCTTCCGGGAGCGTCCTCACAGGGTATGCCTGAGTACTTGGGAAAGGGAGGCAGCCTGACTGGCAGGCTCAGTAGTGCACAGGGGTGAAAGCAAGATTGGAGCCGGTCTGAGTGAGAAGGTAGGAGCCCTGCCTTGATCTACAGGAACCAGGTGCGCCCCTCCTGGGAGGTCCTTCACACACAGCATGAGAAGGCAGGTGTGTAGTGGCTTGGGTACAAGAAGTGCCTTGGTGTGGAAGCCTCTGCTCTACATCCAACCTCCTGGCCATCGGCTTCTCCAGCACCTTCCTATTTTTAGCACTCTGTACATCTGCCTGGCTTCCTCGGCACCTCTGGCCCTGGACCCTACAAATTACAGACATGTTATCTGAGGCTGAGCTGCAGGCAGAAATTGCAGTCTATTAAGATTTGAAGAGATTTAACGTAACAAGACAAACAGGAGAAGGAATTTAATTTAGTGATAAAAAAAGTAATCAAATCTCTACTGTGGACACAGGGCAGTTGCCTGAATCACTGATTGTTTCCATACATCAACATGTAGTCCATTATGAAGCAATTAACATGGTGACTGGTTTTCCAGAATGACCAGCCCGGCAGGTCCCACCCCTCCAGTTGGGTGGACATTGTGAGGCCACCTGGGAAGAGACAGCAACTTGAAAATAGTTTTGCAAGCAAAACCACCAAGAGCATGGTCTTGATTTGGACTCTCTGTTGTCTTTTTTTTTTGTTTTGCAATCTCAGACTCCTGGAAGTCTCATTTGCAGGCATTGTGCGGCATCAATGCTGGTATTGCCTGCCTTCTGCTGCTTCAGCGAACAGCCAAAGCTTTGTTTCTCCTGCTCAGTTGTCTGCTTCGAGGAGTGCCAGCAGCTCCCATCACATTTGTGGTTTTTGGGAAGCAGCTGTGGCCCTTCTGGTCAGCACTCTGGGTGGAGGGGTGTAAGAAGCCTTTTACTCATACCCACCCACTGGAGCAGCAAGGGCTATCCTTTCTTCGCTGAAATCTCTCCAGCAGCTCCCTCAGCACATGGAACTCAGCCCAGATCCTTGAGGACTTGGCCTATGACTTCCTCTTCTATATTGAATAATGGCTAGGACTTCCTGCTTCATCACTCAAGCTGGTCTCTGCTCTGTACACCTTTTTCTTCTGCCTAAAACTTATTTTAGATTTTTTTTCCCCCGGAGCTGAGGACCGAACTCAGGGCCTTGCACTTGCTAGGCAAGCGCTCTACCACTGAGCTAAATCCCCAACCCCATTATTTTAGATCCTTACATCGAGATATAAAATGACCCAGCTCTTTAGTGTATACAGCTAGCATCATACATCTAAAGCACCACTAATGTAAGGGATAGGCGTTTACTATAAGTACTCACTTTAAAATATTTATTTTTCCTTTAAGTTAAACAAAGATGTTGGGGACCAGGGCAGTTTGACTCCATAATTGTTAGACCTGTCCCTGCTGTCCTGCTGCCGCAGTGGAGGACTACCAGCCTATCATCTGGCTAGACTGCCTTTATAAGACAAGCTGGCTGAGTCAGGCCTGATGGCATATGCCTTTAGCAGAGGCACGTGGATCTCTGAGTTCAAAGCCAGTCTGGTTTACAAAGTGAGTTTCAAGGCCAGCCAGGACTATGCAGTGACACTCTGCCTCAATCCATGTCCACCCCCCAAAAAAGACAAGCTGACTGCCTTGAGCATTACATACAAGCCTCAAAGGGATGTGTTGACCACAGGAGCTGGCTGCCAAAGCACAGCTCTGGCTCCTGAAGGTCCTGTCCCAGCCATGACTGTTCCAACAGCCCAGTGAACTCTAGCAGTCACTTCCACTTACTCTGAGTCTGGCACAAGAGCTGTAAAACTAGTCACCGTGGACACAAGGGTCCTGGAAACTGAAGCCCATCCAGGAGGTGCAATATTGGTAAAAGCTGCCTGTTGCTGCTGTGGCTGCATTCACGGCTGCTGGAAGCTAGGGATTATAGTAGCTGCCAAGTTCCAGGGCTTCTGGTTGGTAAAGCCCAGAGCAATAGCCTCCAAGCTGAGACCAGGGAGCTTTTTGGCTTCTAAAGCTGTAGCAACAAGCCCCTAACTCCCAGGGCCTGAAGTTGTGAGCCTCTAGGTCTGCCAGTCCAGCCTCTAGGCGAGGGGGCACTTAGGTCCCAGAACCGTCAGCATGGGAAGAGCATCTTCTTGCTACCCACAATTCCTATCTGGGTGGAGCAGGAGGCCCCAGTCAGCTGGTGAGGAACAGTGTGGCTGTTTCCCCCTTATGTTCACTTCCTGGAGCTGCTGTTAACAAGAACAAGGCAGCAGGAACTCATCTTCTCAGCTAGAGGCCACTGGCCTGGCTCCTCTTCAGCCTGTGTGTCCTGTAGGCTTTTCTCACCCACTGGTGCTGCCAGGATCCCAGGCCTCCAGATTCAGCCTCCACCTTTGTCTTTACAGCTCGTGTGTGTGTGTGTGTGTGTGTGTGTGTGTGTGTGTGTGCACACACTCGCCATTCTAAGCCTCTCTTCACATTTTTTTGAGACATGGTTTCTCTCTATGTAGTCCTGGCTGCCCTGGAACTCACAGAGCTCTACTTGTCTCTACCTCTGGAGTGCTGGGATCAATGTCATGCACCACCACACCCTGCTACTCTCTCTTCACTCATAAAGAGAGGTTACTGGATCTAAGATCCACCGTAAATTCAGGATGGTCTCACCTAGACACCCGTAACTACAAAGACATATATTTCTATTCCTCCCTCCCTCTCTCCCTCCCTCCCCCTTTCTTTTATTGGTTTTTAGAGACAGGGTTTCTCTGTGTAGTCCTGGCTGTCCTGGAGCTCACTCTGTAGACCAGGCTGGCCTCTAACTCAGAGAGCCACCTGTCTCTGCCTCCTGAGTGCAAACAAGGGCAGATCACAGGCCCTGAGGCTGAGGACTTGGGTCTGAACTCAACCTTTATTTTCCTTGTATAGGTGGAAGATTGTCTGACCTGGAGATTCACTGATCACTCAGCTAAAGCAAAACCATTTTCTGTGTCACCCTCATTTCTTTAGTGCAATATTTTATCTATCAGTGATAGGTAACAGGGCAGTCTAAGAATCAGAACAATATAATTCAGCAAATGCCAATGATATGGCTTCAGGAAAGGATTTTAAACAGGTATCCAAACCTTAGTTGAAGGGCTGAGGAGGAGCACATGGTAAAGGTTGGTTTTGAGTGTGACAGCTGGATGGCAGAAGGCAGGTCATTACTGCCTACAAGCAACGTGGCTCTGTTCCTCTGGTTGTCAGGGACCAGAGGACATTGCTGTGCTTGACTTCAAGATGCCCAGTTCAAACTACGAAGTATGAATGTAAAGTCTTCACTTGAAATCCCAAAACCCTTTATTGTGTGTGAGTATATGCTACATGTGCAGGTACCCGCAGAGACCAGGAGAGGGCATCAAGTCCTCTGGAGCTGAAGTGGCCACTGTTGATACCCAGACACAAAGCCAGTTAAGAGCAGCACACACTCTTAACTTCTGAGCTGTGTCTCCAGCCCCTGGTGTCCAGATTCTTCAAAGTGCCCAAAAGAGGAGAGCAGCCTAAATAGTACCTCAGGAAATAACCCGGCAAGGCCAGGCACTGAGACTAAAGTCCTAAGGGACAAACCCATTCTCGAGGATTCTGCCAGGTTGGAAGTGCTTTGTGACCTTAGTGAAGGCAGTGGAGGTTCTGGATGGGCACTGCTTTCCACAGTATGGCTATTCAGAAGGATGTTTAGATCAGTGTAGCAAACTTGAAAATGATCTGATTACTGAGAGGGAATACAATGAAGGGAAAGGCCATAGGCTGGGTATCATCAACAGGACATAGTGGAGCATAAGCCATGTGGCTTTGTTTGGGGCAAAAATCACACTATATGCATGTATATGTAAGTGTGTGTGCGCACATGCATATCTCTGTAAGGCATGGAAAGAAATGCCATAGACTGGTCAGGGCAGATGTCTGAGTTAGGAATGAGAGGTTTCTGTTTTTGTTTTCTTATTTAAAATTTTTTTGGTGCTAAGGTTGAACTTGGGGCCTTATAGGCACAAGGTAAATGATTTATCATTGAAACTGTATTTTTATTTATATATTTATTTTAAAAGTTAAAAATATATACTTATTAACCAGGTGTGGTGGCACACGTCTTTAACCCCAGCACTGAGGAGGCAGAGACAGGCAGATCTCTGTGAGTTTGAGACCAGTCTGGTCTACAGAATGAGGACAGCCAGAATGGTTCCAGGACAGCCAGAGCTATTACACAGAGAAACCCTGTCTCGAAAAACCACACACACACACACACACACACACACACACACACACACACACCACACGAATTACCTTAAAGAAAACATTCTTGTGAATGGCCAAGAGTCATCACAACTAAAGTCCTTTACCCAAAGCCCACAGCCCCCAAGACACCATGAAGGATTTTCCTCTCACACAACCTGTGTAGACAGTGGTCCCCCCTGGAGTCTCAGTCAGGATGTGGCTGGGGTGCTGTTGCTTGATTGAGTGATAATGGCACTTCACAGGGCTGCTAGAGGGGCCTCACTTCCTTGTCACGTGTATACATCCACAGAATTGCCTCTTGTTTCTGCTTGTGTCTGGTCAGCTGTCCTGTGATAGACACACAATCTGTGGTGGAGTTGGTCAGATGGACTGGTGCTGGCTTCTCACCAGATGCTAGACCACATCTGTAGTCAGTAAAACCCTTGCAGATTCCTGTCACTCTTGGAGCAAACTGTACCCCTCACCCTGAGTCAGATGCCACCCATACTGGCACTGTAGAACCACAGTGTGATCCTCAGGGTCTCCCAGCAGGCTGGAGCCCCAGAGAAGGGTCATTGCTTCACTGGGATCCAAAGGACACTGGAATCTTTTCATGAAGCACTGAGACCTCATCAGCAGGGCCATGACCCTGGAGTGGAGCCCGAGAGGATGCTTGGCTGTCAGGAACATGAACTGCCAGGGTCTTCCAAGCTCTGTTCCTCAGGAAGGTGACCAGAGTGTGTTCAGAATGTTCCACATCCTGTAAAGGGAACTAGAAGACAAGGCTGAGCCTACTGTGGGTCCTTAGGCCACAGTGCTAGACTTACATCACCAGGACCACAAGCTTTTGCTGTCTCTGACATTGGAGGCCTCTTCTCCAGAGTGACACATTCACTGGAGGTGGCTCTTCCTCAGTCCTGCGGAGCAGCCTTTGGCAGGCTGCCTGGGAGCGTCACTGAACCAATGGTTTCAGTTGTAATTGAATGTGGAAATGTATTTCACCAAAGAACCACTGTTATTATTTGGTGTTTGAATTTTGAATAAAGTAAAAATAAAAATTCCCAGCGCTAGCTTGACTGCAATCATGAATCTCGCCCCTGTTCCCCACACAGCAAGTCATGTATTCATGGAACAGTCACGCTAATGGATTCAGGGCTGTGATTATATTGGTAATTGGATACATAGATTAGCTGTTTCTTTTGTGTGTGGGGGCTGGCTCAGCGGATAGAGAGTTTGCCTAGCATGCATGAAACTCTGGGTTTGACCCCCCCCCCCTCAGCATCATTTGGTGGTTCATGTAATCTGAGCACGCTGAGCATGGAGGAAGGAGGAGCAGAAATTCAGGGTCGGTGACCTGGCTCAGTGGGTAAAGGCACTTTATCCTGAGTGTGATTCCCGGGAAGAGGAGAACACCAGCTTCCACAGGTTGTCTCCTGACTTCCAGAGTACTGTGATAGGTATATTCCACATCCAAGCAAGTAAAAACATGTAATAAATGCAAAAACATGTTTATCATCAGCAAGTTTCAGGCCAGCCTAAGCTACATGGGACCCTCTATCAAAAACAAAACAACTGGGTGCCTTTAATTCCTGAACTCTGGAGGCAGAGGCAGATGGCTTTCTGTGAGTTCAAGGTCAGACTAGTATACACAGTGAGTTCCAGGACAGCCAGGGCTATGTACTGTGACCTTGTCTCAACAAACAAATGGGGAAAAAAAAAAGCCAGAAACACAAAAAACAAAGATCAAGGTCATCTTCATCTACATAGAGATTTTTTGAGGCAAGCCTGGGCTACATAAAACTTGTCTCAGAGAAAACACAAAAAACAAAACAGCTATACAGCTATACTACCCTGAACATGCCTAATCTCATCTGACCTTAGGAACTAAGCAGGGCAGTACTTGAATGGGAGACTGCCTGGGAATACTCAGTGCTGTAGGCTTAAAATCAACAAATAATAAAAACAAAAGGGCTGGAGAAATGGCTCAGTGGTTAAGAGCACTTGCTGCTCTTCCAGAAGACCCCAGTTCAGTTCCCAATATCCACATCAGGTGGCTTTCAACCACCTGTAACTTCAGCTCCAGGGAATCTGATGTCCTCTCTGGCCTCCATAGATACCCTTGCATATGTGACATTCACTCACACATATACACAAATAAAGGACATAGAAGAACATACCTTTAATATCAGTGCTTGAGAGGCTGAGGCAGGTGGAGTTCTCAGAGCTCAAGACTAGCCTGGTCTACACACTGAGACCCTGTCTAAAAAATAAGAGCTGGAGAGATGGCTCAGCAGGTAACAGGACTTAGGACCCAGGTTTGATACTCAGCAGACACATGGCAGCTCATAACTGTCTATAATTCCATTTTCAAGGGATCCAATACTCTTTTTTGGTTTCCATTGACACCAGGCACACACACACACACACACACACACACACACACACACACACACACACACAC
>CABHPQ010167231.1:9395-24828 GCA_902168405.1 Peromyscus aztecus | reverse complement strand
CACACACACACACACACACACACACACACACACACACACACACACACGTTGTACACATTCATATATGCAGAAAAACACTTATATACAACAGATAAAAAGAAATCTTGAGTGAGGCAGTGGTGTCATATGCTTTTAATCCCAGTACCCAGAGGCAGAGACAGGCTGATCTCTGTGAGTTCGAGGCTAGCCTGGTGTACAGAGCGAGATCCAGGACAGGCACCAAAACTACACAGAGAAACCCTATCTTGAAAAACAACAACAACAACAACAACAACAAAGCAAAATGAAAGTGGGATGGTGCAAGAACTCCATGTGCAAATGCATGCATAGGTGTGCAGATGTGTGTGGATAAGTGTGTATATGCATATATATGTAAAAGCATTCTGTGCATGTGTGCATGAGCATGCATTTGTGTGTGCACATATGTATGCATGCATATGCATGTATATATGCATGTGTTCATGTGTGCACACACTGCACATGTTTATGTGTGTATGCATGCATGTGCAGGTACCCACTCATGCAGCAGATATACACTGACTGAAGCTCCCCCTCCAGCCCTCATTAATATAGGGAGAACCCACAGCACGCTGCATGTATGGGCTCTGGCTTGGCCTCCTGTGGCTACAGAGGGTAGAATTTGGATATGCTGGACATGCAAGGAAGGTGACTGGAAGGTGGTTCACACCCACTGGAAGCCTCTTCAGCTTTGGGCTTTTGGGGACAGAGTGACTAGTACAGTGTGGCTGAACACACAAGAAGGCTTCCTTGGAGTAGTGTGGATCCCTGTCCTCCTGGCTGGTGGCCTTCTGTGGCTTTTCCCTTCCCCCTTTCCATCACTGGGCTGTGTCTTGCAAAACAGCACAGGAGCTGTGGAGCTGGAGTGATCCTGCTTGTTGCTGAGGCAACCAGGGCTACTGGACTCCTTGACCTACGAAATGGCTCAGCCAATCCCGGGGCTGCACAGGCAGCCCCAGCGGAGGGACGCAGGCAGAGTGTGTGGCAGGGCTACAGAAATGGTCTCCATCCCGGAAATAGACAGGGGAGGTCATAAGTGATGTGGATATGGGCCACTGGGGCACTGGATGTCATCCCAGGAAGCATTTTGCTGGGCATGAACTTCCTGTCCTAGCAGCTTCATTCAGAACCCCTGGAGAAAGCAGCTCACCTGCCCCCATTGCTCTAGGACAGTCAGTTGGGTTTTTGTTCTAGTGGTGTGTATTCAGGGAGGGGTATTTGTGATTTCACACCCAGTCCGGATCAAAGGTTGTTACCTAAGGAGTAGAGTTTGTGCCCGTCAATTGCCCAGTGCTCTCTGAAGGTGATGCCACCTCGTGGCATGAGCTGGGTAGATTTTCTTCTTCCTCCCTCTTCAGGAATGACCAGTGCTTCTGGGCTGTGCTCCGGGGACCCATGAGGTCCCTGCCCAAAGTGGGGATTTTGGGTGCCGGTGGCTTGCTAGCCCTTTTCCTCAGCAGAGATGCTTTGTCACTCGGCGGGCAGCAACTGGGGATGTTGACACACTGACCGTGTTGGGCCAAGGCTCTGCTCACAGCCTCGGACCGCTGTGTAAGCTGTGCAGCTTGCCTGCTTTTATTATTGGCCACTTTGGTGGAGGGGGTACTCTACAGTGACTTTAAGAATGCCACAGAAAGGGCTGGAGAGATGGCTTCGTGGTTAAGAGCAACCTTGGCCCAAGCTCTCTGAAACTGTGAACCAACTCAGCAGTTCTCCTTCTCTCAGGCATCTGGTCACAGCAGCAGAAAGTTAATCCACTGTACACGTGAAGAGGAGAAGAGACTGCTCTCTGAGCCAAGTGCTTGGAGCTGTTAGAAGTCTGGACAGCTGGCACCATCTTCTCACCAGAACCGG
This sequence comes from Peromyscus aztecus, assembly GCA_902168405.1. NCBI lineage: Eukaryota > Metazoa > Chordata > Mammalia > Rodentia > Cricetidae > Peromyscus > Peromyscus aztecus. The sequence goes on along the minus strand of CABHPQ010167231.1, from coordinate 22,956 downwards.
CAAGGAATCTGGAGACAGCCAGCTATGAGGCATCAGCCAGGAGAAAGAGGCTTAATCTTGATGGCATTGGCTAAGCTCCTGTGTAACTTGAATTGCTAAATGGTCTCATAATAAAAAACCTGGAGCCTGATATTGGGGTATGAAAGATCAGAGAGACAAAGGAACAAGCCACTGCCACGTCTCACCTCACCAACTCCACGAATCCTTTGACTGAAATCCTCTGAGTCCTCACCCGAAAGGCTCCAGGTGAAAAAGCCTCTAGCTGAAAAGCCTTTAGTTCCTGTCTCCTCATGCCTTATATACCTTTCTCCACCCAGCCATCACTTCCTGGGATTAAAGACATGTGATTCCCAAGTACTGGGATTAAAGGTGTGTGCCACCACTGCCTGGCTGTGTTTTCTCTCTTAGACTGAATCAATCTCATGTAGTCCAGTGTAGTTTTGAACTCACAGAGATGGATCTCTGCCTCATGAGTGCCAGGATTAAAGGTGTGTGCCACCACCGCCTGGCCTCTATGTTTAATCTAGTGGCTTGTTCTGTTCTCATCTTCAGGCAAATTCTATTAGGGTACACAATATATCACCACACTCCTGGATCTTGGCCTGAATGAAGTTCACACTATCCCTGAGCACTAGTACGTCTCTCCCCCCCTTTTTTGTTCTACATCCTTTTTTTCTGATTTATGCTGTTCCTAGTTGAGATGTCTACTGTCTGAAGCTACTGCATGAACCCTGACTATTGCAGACAGCATTCTTTTAAAACATTTTTAGAGTTATTTTTTATTTTATGTGCACAAATGTTTTGCCTCTGTGCATGTATGTGTACCATGTGCATGCCTGGTGCTCCCCAAATTCAGAAAAGGGTGTCAGATTCTTTAGAACTGGAGTTACCAATGGCTGTAAGCCACCATGCAAGGACTGGGAACTGAACCCAGGGCCTCGACTGAGCCATCTCTCCAGCCCCTGCAGGCACCATTCTAATGGAAGCAACTACATTTCTGAGAGGAAGATGCAGAGGATCAGGGTTTCATGGTTAATGTTGAGCCAGCAAGCAGAATTCTGGCTTCCTGACTGTGACTTCTGTCCTAATGGCTAGGGGAGGGTGATGGAGGGTAGTACCATTCTGGGCTGTGGAAAACCTTTCTCCAAAGCCATGGAGTGGCTGAGGCTACCTGCCAGTGATCTCCTGAAGGAGATGGGAGGTCCTTCCTTCTTCAAGAAGCATCCTTGGAGCCTTGTCTACAGCTGGACACTTTACTGAAGTCACCTTTGCAGAAATGGCCTCCAAGTGTGAAGGTCAAGTCCCCTGTAGGCTTCTCTAAAAAAGATCTGTCGCATGGGCCAAGAAGGCTGAGCCAGAGACTCAGGATGTGTTCTGGGGCCCAGCAGGGTGTTGAGAGGCAAAATATTCTGAGAAAATGTGAAGTTCCTTTTTGTTTAAATTAAGCAGATTAAGAGGAAGCAGGGCTTGGCACCCATCTGCTGATGCCATTTGCACTAACTGGGTGCCTACAGAGGAGAGGCAGCTTTGGAGCTTGGGTATGGCCTCTCCGATTCTGCTTCTGATGATAAGAAGCCTGGCATTTCCAAATCGGTCAACTGAGGAGTAGGAACCTTGAACCAGGCATTAGGTGACTCCTTCCCTCTCGTGAACTGGCTGAGGACCTCCTGAGATCCACACCCACATACCTCCACCCTCAGCTTCGTGGAGAGCTCCCATTGCTGGAAGCCAGGCTTTCTTTGTGGGTTCTGGATTACTTGGTACTTCTGAGTACTTGGCATGAAGCCTGAGTAACTGGGGTGCATTGACCAAGACATGGATTTAAGGCTATCTTCCGTGATTCATGGATCCATTAAGATGGATCTAAGGGGGTTGATCTCATTTGAGATTAAGTTCAGCTGCACCAAACAGAAACCCAAGTACAATTACTTCAGCAAATGTGGGACAGACAGGCAATATGGGGCTCAAAGAGCTGCTGGAGGATGTCAATGAGAACTCAGACTTGCTTCTTGGTCACTGTCTTTAGGGAGCTAGAAAATGGCTGCCACACCCTAACCATCACATAGACATTCAAAATCAAAAGAAGAGAAAGGAAGCAATTTTTTATGTCAGGACAAAGCTTTCCCAGAAACTCCCCAGAGATGTTTCCTTTCATGCCTTGGGGCTCAGACTATAATGCATAATCTCATTTCAGGGCATCAGGCAAATGTCATTATTTACGGTTGAGCTACAGACACACTAAACATCAGACCATGCTGGGTTTTGTGAGGAAATGGAGATGGATTCAGTAGACAGCTGATGACTGCAGACTCTGACAGATCCAGGAGAAATGTCTTTGTGCACAGAGCAGGGACCCTGCCATCTGCAAAAGGGAGCAGGTAGGTAGGAGATATAGCCTGAGGGGATTGGGTGTGGAAATGGACAATTCAGGTTGGCTTTAAAGAGCACCACACTTTATCTGTAGAGAGGAAACAGAGCAGAAAGCACCGTGACCCTACTATTAACTCGCTGTGTGAGAGGAAATGTCACCATTGGTAGACATAATGATGTGTGGTTATGAGCCAAAGTGGATGTTCTCACAAGGATCACAGACGGATTGCTCTGTGTCATGCACTGTGTGGTAGATAGACTCATGGTGACATGTATCTGCCATCATATACCCTGGGCCAACTCTCAGCTCTAAGGCTAATGCTGTTCATTTAGCCCCGCAACGTCCACGCTTTATTGTGCCCATTTTTGCAATGAAACCTTGAGATGATATCACCCAGGTGCTAAGCAGCAATCAAGGAGCAATGCCAGAGTGGAGTTCAGGTCTGACAGATCCCCAGCAGGATCTGAGGACAGCTAGAGCAGGAAGTCTAGGAGCCTCCTGCAAGGGCTGAATAAAGAGGGGTCAGCCAGGGTTCCTTCTACCCTGCCCCATGCAGGGGCAGGCTTGCTGAGTAAACATGGAGCCAGTGATGGCACCAACAACTTTGTCTGTAATTAGTACACTCGGTCCAGATGTAATTACCCATAATTTGAGGAGGGAAATAATCTCGTATTTACCTTGCAATTTGCAAGAGCGTCTTAGGTGAATGCTTTGTCTCTTGCTCACTGCAGAAACTCTGAGCCCTTGGAGGAGTGTGGTACCCTTATATGAGTTATGTGGTGCCAGCAGCTGATTGTCCAACCATCTGGGCTGCGCTCTGAAATTCCACTGGGGTGAGGAGTTCTAGACAACAGTCCTGCTGGGCCCTGTCTTAAGGGTCACCAGACTGAACTTGCCACTGGTTCCTGATGTCATGTGGTTATTCCAAGAGGAGTGTCATGTTTGCAGAGAAAACTGCCAAGTTGTCTGTTGGAGGCTGACAGACCGTGGAGGAGGCCTCTGCAGCTGTTACATGAGAATATAGGATATATGGCCTTCAGGCCCAGTGAGGGTCTAGCAGGACCACCCTCTAGAGCATACAGACTCCAGAGCCCTCTGCTAGGGGTATCTGGTGTCTGCCCTGAGATGACCTTGAAGAGGACAGATGGGTGGGTGGTCAGGACCTTCTTCAAGGTGTCACCCACTAAACATCACAAATGGCTTGTTTCTGAATCTGGAAATCCACACAAAAGTCGGAGGAGAAGGCAGCATGTGCCAGCACCTGGCCTGGCAACTTGAGGCATTATTTCCTACCCACTGACAGTGCTGGTCTCCCAGCCCCTGTGCTGAGCCCAAACTCTGCCAGGCACATTTCTGGGCTTTTTTATCCAGCACTAGCCTCTTCTCTAAGGTTCAAGATGACCAGGTCCCTTGTGAGAGCACATTTTCTTTTCTTTTCATTCCATTCCTCCCTCCCTCCCTCCCTTCTTCTTCTTCTTCTTCTTTTTTTTTTCATTCTCTTGAGACAGCTCTCATACAGTTGAGGCTGTCCTCAAACTTGCCATAGTTGAAGATGGTCTTAAATCTCCTGTTTCTACCTTTTGAGTGCTTAGGTCACCAGTGTGCACCACCATGCCTGGTCTGTGCTATCCTGGGGATCAAACTCAGGTTTTATACATGCTAGGTGTGCTGGCCTCAGGCAGCTAGGTGGTCAGTTCCAAGGATCAGGTCTATAATAGTTTATCAAGTCCAGGCAGGAAACAGACTGCTGCTTCAGGGACGTGGGCTGGCCCCATTGGACAGTCCCAAGATACAGTTTCACAGTGTGGCTCAGGCAACAAACTCATGGCAGTCCCCCTGCCTCAGCCTCCTATGTGCTGGGATCACAGGCACAAGCCACCATATCTGGCACTGTCCTTTATTTATTGATTTCCCTATTTCATTTTTAATGGACAGAAATGCAATTTATACAGAATCTTCTAGGAAGGCTTCCCATGACTGAAAATTTAAGTACAGAAAGCCCCAGGCATAGCTGTATTCAGGTGCTTCAGTCACATTTTCAAGGTCCCCTTCTCCTTCCTTCACCATTATCCCCTCTCACTGTGTCACCCACAGCCTGGATCTCCACGAGCTGGCCTCCAGGAACCCCTCTTTCAATACTGGAGCAAAAATCTGGGACTTGAATACCATCTTGCCTAACTTGAACTTGCTACCCTCCTGAGTCAGTCTGTGGAATAGGATAGAATGTGTTAGCTGGCCAGAATGACAACAGATGTTTGCTCTGGAAGCAGACAGTAGGTCAGTTTCACTAAACTCTGGGTGCTGGGAGTCAAGGTGACTCCTAGAGGAGACCGAGGGGAGTGGGGACCACTGCGTTCTGAATAGACAGTGAAGCAAGCGTCTAACACACCAGCTAAACCCAGTGCCTGGCTGAGGGACAAGAAAGGGAACCCAGGAAGCTGGCCTGGGGCTTTCCTTCCTGTTTTCACCTCAGGGGAGGGAAGAGCCTGCCCAGCGTCCTCCCTCTGCAGATCCTCCTGAGCCTGGGTTTCTGCTTCTGGAGTGGTGACAGCATTCAAGGGATCCCCTGAGGGTGCCCTTGGCACCGCAGCTCCCTCATCTCATCCTTCATACCAAGTACTGAATAAAAGGCTGGAAGACAAGGAGGCAGGGTTTCTCCTTCATGGCAGGCTGAGTCAAGCCCATGAGCATGCTCATTAGGACCCACCGCAGCATCCTCTGTCTTTGAAAGGGAAGGTCAACAGCATGAACGGTCAAAGCTCAAAGATAATGAGAACAACTAAGCCGCTTTGTCCTGGTGAAGGACCGGTGTCTGACATCCTTCCTTTTCCTCTAGACCAGGCCTCCGAGATCACCCACCAGGAGAGTCAGAGACAGCCATGACGAGGACAGAGAACTGAGCTTCAGAAGGGGACACTTCTAGGTGGCAGTGTCTGGGGTGTGTGGGCAGGGCTGCACAGGTTTTGCCCTCCCTGCATCCCAGTGTACCTGTGCTTTGGACAGATCTCTCTTCTCCAAGACTTTTTTTTGAAGTGTTTATCCAATTATTCTTTATCAATAAAAAAAATCGGGAGTCAGATATTGGGGTAAGAATCTGAATGATCAGAGAAGGGACAGAGAAGCCACCAGTGACCTTCCACCTCTTCAATTCCTCCATCCAAAAGGGCTGAGGTCCTCTCTCAGTCCCGCCTTTCTACTTCCTGTCTCCTATCTGTCCTCAATCCAAGACCTCTATGGTTAATTTTGGTCAGCTAATGGCTAGCTCTGCCCTCTGACTCAAAGCAAACTTTATCGTCAGAATGCCATCAGAATACCACACACTTTCTGACCATTGGGAAGCTAGCAATCAAGAAAGCACGCCCGTATTGCTGTGAGCATTGGTGAGAAGAACAAGAGTCCTGATGCATTCTGGGAGAGAGAAAGGCTGAGATGGAAAGGATGAGCAGCCGTTAGCTGATGGAAGGGAACGTCAAGGGGATTCAGAATGCTGAACACAGGAACACTGTGTACAAAGGCCCTAAGACGAGAGAGGAGGCCAGAGGACAGGAGTGGGAAGTGAGAAGGGAAGAGTGGCGTGCGTGAGAAGGGACAGGCAGCAGGATCAGCCTGCATGGCTTTTGGAGATATCGGTCTGTTCTAAAAGCAGTCTGGGCTTCTAGATGCTGATGAGTGTCTCACGGTATCACTAGATACTCATAGGTGTCTCACAGGACAGATTAGCTTCTCAGGGCAAGGATGGTGGGACTGGGTGAGTACACCGGGGCCCACTGCCATCCATGATAGCTGGGTGAGTACACTGGGCCTGCACCCATCTGTTATATTTAGGTGAATACACTGGGCCTGCTTCTATCCATGATAGCTGGCCTCATGGATACTTTAGGGGATTCTGGACCCCCAGAAGATCTGCTGCCCAGCACTGACAGAGACAACTCCTAGGGGACACACTAGTAAGATCTGCCATTTGGAGAGATTTGGAGCTGATAAGGGACCTGCTGAGACCCAGAGGTGGACCCTTGCCAGTGGCTACACATCTGAGGGTCTCCTGCCCCTTCGGTGCCCTCTGAAGACAGAATACACGTCACCTTGGCAAGAGACATGACCACAAACAGCTCCAGTAGACTGTGGTGCTGAGAGCAGGCAGTTAGGACAGAGATTCCACATTGTAGAGAAGAGACCTGTGTAGACCTAACGGTGCCTTAACAGTTAGGCTCTATGCAGGCCTGGAGCATCTTCATCTGAGACAGCCATGTGGCTGTTCTGAACCTGGAGCATTAGCCAATGCTAAGAGGGACTGTCTCTCTTCTTCTGTATACAACTGGCCTTTCTCTGGCCAATGTGACTTTTTTGTTTGTTTGTTTGTTTTATTTTTGGGGGGGACAGGGTTTCTTTGTGTAGCCCTGGCTGTCCTGTAACTCTCTCTGTAGATCAGGCTAGCCTTGAATTCACAGAGTTCTGCCTGCCTCTGCCTCCCAAGTGCTGGGATTAAAGGTGTGCACCACTACTGCCCAGCTCAGTGTGACCTCTTTAATCAGAATAGTTTTCATCTTTCATGAAACAAGTCTGTTCCTCTGGTTCTTGCTACTTGGAGGCACCAGGTTCTCATGCAGCCCCGATTTCCTGATACTGGAAGTGATCTTTGATGACCCTGACCCAAAAGAGGCCAACCAGAGTCCTGGGGTCTCAGAACTTGGGACCAGAGAACTGAAAGGCAACATAGCCACACCCATAGCCACACCCATAGCCATGGTCTTGGTAGCTCCCATAGCCATTCAGGAGGTTCACATTGCTTCCTCTATGTCTGTCTCTCTCATGGGCACCAGGTGCTGGATGTCCTCCTCCAGGGGACTTACACCCACTACAAGAGATGCTGACAAGGGTCCTCATTCTGTACAGCCCACACTGGGGTCTACCACTGTCTGGGTACAGAAAGAGGACAAGATGCAGACATGGCTCAGAGTTCCTGACTCACGTATGGGACTGGGAGCTTCCAGGGATGTATCATGGAGGAAGCAGGTGAGGATGAGGTTGGCAGAGGGAGAGAGTAGCAAGATGTGTGATGGAGAGCAGAGCTTACAGGTCCCTGTTCTCAGTTCCATCCTACATCACTAAAGCTGGGGTCTTCGTTATACATCAGAAGATTTTCATTGCACCCCACAGACAGTGAAGATACTTGGGGCAGAGGACCAGTAAGTGCTCAGGCTTCCCTGCAGGAGCTGAAGACCCACAGGTACATTCTTCGGGTTTCCAGAGCTCACTACTCTACAACGCAGGTATCACATCCCAGCACTTATCCAGCTTGTCTGTAGAGTCCCAGAAGAGATGATGTTCAGATGGTACCTTAATGGGACAATGCACCTGATGCTTTTTCCTGTACCTGCTGACACCTCCCCCATCACACCAGGCACCAGGTGACCCACCTTTCAGAGACAGCCATATTCTGGAGTCTCCAAGCTTTCTGCTCAGTGGGGAAAGGGCTTGGAAAGCCTTTCTCATTTTTTCTTTCTGGTTTGTTTTTAAAGTACAGAAAGCAAGCTGTTCTGTGCCACTAGAACATATGAGAGGAAGCGCAGTTTTCCACACACAGTCGCTTCCCATCTCAGACCCCATGACTGCAGAGTTTCAGAAAGTAAACACTGCAGATCCAAGCGGAGTGCCAGATGGTGGGCTGAAATGCTAGAACCGACTCACGGAGGCTGGAACATGCATGCAGGGCTGGGAGCGCCTCGCCTCTCCTCTGCCTCTGCCTATTCAGATGTCCCTGGGGTTCAGGAATGGAAGGAAAGGGTAGGATGGGCAGTCAGTTTTCTGTCTTTCTGTGTCTTCCACCACGTAAGAACTTGCTCCAGCAAGCACATGAACCTCTGGGGGACCCTGCAGTGACATCCAGACTGCAGCAGAGACCATGGGAACTAGCCACATTTTCTGAAGCTACATTTCATATTTATAATTAAAATTGATGAAACATTGACTGTCAGTATGAAAATGACCTGGCTAGTAGTGGCTCATGAGGCCATTGGTGCAAGTGAGATAGGGGGGACACAAGTGCCTGGCAGATTCCCGTGGCTAGGTTAAGGGATCCACCCTCATTCTGTTTGCACATAGACAGTTTGTTCTTGAGCATGGGGCAGTTGCCTTCAGAGACATAGACAAGGGGAGAAGCTCTGGATAGATGGGGGGCATATCACAGTCCTGAGGAAAGACCCACCTGTGAGCAGCTCTGGCTTTTCATATCATTCTTGCTGCAAGTGGTCACTGGAAGGTGCTGTGGGTGGAGGGCAGGAGGGCACAGCCGGCTGCAGGGCTCTAGGGGCGCTGAGTTCACTGAATTTGTTTCTCAGGTCGGCTTTTGCTCCAAATGGACCCCCTGCTCTGTGTAACTCTGTACAGAACTCCCAGGATATCCCCAGAGAGGCTCATCATTGCTCCTGTTGTGGACCCACAAAAGGAGATCTCTGGCTGGCCTGGCGGAGAAGTCTCCGTGGGTTGCTAGAAGTGGCAAAATGCAAAGAGGTGCTGCCAAGGACACTTCTGGGGCCACCAAGCCAGGCAGTGTCTCCGACCCACAGAAGCCCAGGCCATTTGCTGCTCCTGTCATTGTGGAGGTTCCGGTGAGGGAGGCCCCTCTTTGCTTGGAGACACCTCCTCTTCTACACTGTGTCTGAGGTCAGGACTCAGTGTGCTTTGCTTCGGATAGTTCTGGCTCCTACTTCTCAAGCAGAGCCAAAGGGGAGCCGTCCCTACAAATGCGCCTTGGTGGAGTGCTTTTCGAGGGAGCAGTTTGCTCTTTGGTGACTCTCCTGGAGCTGGGCAGGGAAAGCTCAACAGAGTCCCTGCAGAGTCTGGGTGGATCCCAGCTGTAGCTCAGGAACAGGGTCCTGACAACTACATATTGAGCAGTCGTGGCCTGGAGCATGACAGTTCCCCTCAGGGACTCAGGTTGAAAAGTCAGTTTCTGGCAGCCTCATCTTATCTCCAGGCCCATCCTGTGGAGGAGGAGAGTATTCAGGAAGACCTGTCTTATTCATCTATTCTGACTGCCTTCCTCCCCCGTGTCGGGAAGACAGGGGAGGAAGCATTTGGACCAGCCTGCTGGAAAGGAGAAGCATGTAATGTTGGCAGGAAGCGAGGGGCTTTAAATCCATCCACTTGAGAAACGTGCCTTTGAGAAGGAGCATATGGCTAGATTGAATTGAGGGCACCATCCCTTCCAGCATCTTCTACAGTAGCCAAGTCTAGGGCTGGGGTCTGGGGATCGCAGAGAGGAGTGGGGAAAGAGCAATAGGTGGAAAGTTTTGCCATGCTCCTGGTGTATTTGAGGCAGTGGTGGGCTCTGGTTTCTGGTTTGGGAACTAGAAATATGACACTTGGGGTCGGGGACTCTTTCCCATCCACGACTGGACAGGAGGCTCACCTTGGGATGCTGGCTCTTTTAATTGTTTCTAGACATTCACAGGGTCTGTGGACCTATTTGTCTTTGGTGCCAGCAATTATCCAGAAACTGCTATGATGGTATCTGTCCCACTCGTTTGGGAGATTGTGGCACTATGTGAGGGTACCCTTGAGGAACATGTGCAGCTCACAGGTTCTGTGTAGATTGAAAACATAGGAGACAGGGACAGATAAAGTAAGACCGCTGTGAGAAGGAGCCCAGGGTTGGGACTGGGGCTTCCATGTCCAGCAAATCACAAGAACAATCTGGTCCTCCAACCACAGCTATAGGTTTGTGGAGAAAAGTTGTGAAGCTGCTATAGCCCATGTCTAGCCTATGGCCAGATGGAAGGGGCTCAGAGTATGTCATATAATGAATGAGAGGTAGAGTGTCCTTGGAATTCCGAGGTCCAGAGGCAGGACCAACCTGGAGATAAATCCTTCCATCCAGAGAGGCTCCAGTCCTTCTCCCTGGTGCTTAGAAATGCAGAAATTCAGAATGATTTTCAGTTCTGGGCTGCTATAGTGTCTGATATCCAGAAAGTACTAATGAGAATAAGGAGCCGTGTGTGTGTGTGTGTGTGTGTGTGTGTGTGTGTGTGTATCACCTCTCCTCATATCCCCTCATACTTACTTTCTTGTGGTCAACTTTCACTGAAGAGACACCAAGCAGCTAAGGATCACTTGAGACAGTGGAATGCGGGGCACACAGGGGAAGCTCCTCCCAGTGGGCTGCTCACAGGTGGAAAGGGCAGAAACAGGAACAGATAAAAGGATCCTGAAGCAGTGGGGTGTGTGACTTGCCTGGACTGGACACTTCCTATTTCTCTAATATTTTTTTCATTGGATATTTTAAGCGAAAGCACCTTTAATTAGTTACAAAGCTATAAATCAAACTGGGGGTCTTGGGCTAGACAAGTGTTGTAGGGAACCTCAGAGTCAGCACAGACACCCCAAGACCAAGTTCTCAGCACAAAGGAGATTTATTTGTCCCAGAGGGACAGAGGGCAGGGATAAAGGATAAAGACGGGAGATAGAGGATGAGGGAGAAGGGGAAGGGAACAAGGGAGAGATAAGAGAAGGGGTGAGGGAGAGCGGAAGGGATATCTGTCCTAGGGGGAGGGGGACGAAGGATTACCTCTGGATAGAGAGGAGACAGACGGAGCCACTGGCAAATGGCGGATTATGAAGGGAAAAGGGAAAACCCTGTGTTAGGATGAGGTGTTTCATTTTAATTTGGGCATGTCAATTAGGTGAGCTAGAGGGGGCTTTTGATTGCTGGACTTCAATACTTTAATAGCTGGACCTTCGTAGTCAGCCTCAGGAGGAGGAAGTGGCCACATAAGGGAATGGACCTTGGTGGCTAGCTTTAGGAAAGTAGTCTAATGGTGTTTTAGCAAGGCAGAGGGAATGGGGGAGAAGGGCAAGGCCTGCCAGAGTCATGTTTGCCATGCTCAGGCTGGAGTCCCTTCAAGTGCTCTACCCCTGAGCTACACCTGGAGCGTCTCACCTTCAGATTGTGCTGACTTTACAGACAAGAAAAGCAAATGCTTGTTTGAGTCACTGGATAGTGAGAAACGGATGTGAGATGGACGCTTTTGCAGTGAAGGAGAGATGGGAGAGAAGACTTTCTTGTAATTTATGACTTGGTATCCTACTTTATCATCTGTTGCTGTAACAAAACACTCCAGGCAGAGCACTTCATGACGAAAAAAGGTTTATGTAGCTCGTTGTTCTGCAGGCTCAAGAATACGGTGCTGGCTCAATCACTTTCCATTAGATCCTGCCTCTTAAAGTTCCTACCACCTCAGTGCCACCTTAGATTGGGAACCAAGCTTGCAGAACATGAAGTTTGGGGTGTCAGAACACAGTCCAAGAATGGAGTTGTATGAGGAGGATTCTCAGTGCTTGTGGGAAAACTCCAAGACACCAAGACAAGAGTCTTGTGACTTCTGTTTTCTCAAAAAACACAAAACCGTTCTTGGATTTTGCTTCCGTGCCCCTCACAGGTGTAGCAGATAGGAGTGAGTTCACTTCACATTATTCATTACAACTGGCTATTGTTGTTTGTTTATGTACCTCTATGGAAAAACATATTTCAGCCACGTGCTGCTTGTCTGCCATGTGCGCCTTGCCCTGAGATTGCACACTGCACTCCTTTTAACCCCCAGACTATAAATTGTCTGATGCTCGGAGTAAAGTTGGCTATTGCATGAGACTTCAGTTCACCTCATTCATCAGCTACATTCTCCCAGGTCCCACCGCCTCAGTAAACATGGGGGACGCATGGAAACCATAGCCAAACCACAACACTGCTCAACATATGCTGGGGAAGAGTGTCAGGCAGGGCTTCTTGGCAGAGGAGCTGGAGTTGAAACAAGACCACAAAAGACTCAGGAGCCTGGAGGACTTGCTTGCCCAGAGTACAGACAAGGAGCCCAGGGCTCTTCAGAGGCATTCCTGAGCAGTGGGCTCCAGGGATGGGACAAGATGTCTAAATAGGCCAGATGCTGTCAGGCCCGACTCTCATTTTGTCTTTTTTTTTTTTTTTTTCCAGAGCTGAGGACCGAACCCAGGGCCTTGCACTTGCTAGGCAAGCGCTCTACCACTGAGCTAAATCCCCAACCCCAAGGCCCGACTCTCAAGGGACCAATGACTAGTCTCAGACCAAGCCCAGGTGATACTGTTCACTTATATCAGAATCTCAAAGGTTAGGTCTATTGAGGAGATAGGTGCCCAGAGAGGGAGAACATGGGTCATTCTGTTTCCAAGTGTTCCAAACCCAGGGCTAGGCTGCTGGACAGGGAGCGCCCAGTCCTCTGAGCGCCCCATCCTGCTGACTCCAGAGAGGCTATTTGGCTGACACAGCCTGTGCCTTAGCTGATAGAGGTGGGAAAATTCATCCCACTTCAGGGAGAAGGAGATTGAAGCTGAGCAGTTAAGTGATGGTCAAGTGCTGCAGAAGTCAGCCTGGTGAGGACTTTCCCAGAAAAGTCCTCCACAGGAGATGAAGGTGCCAAGACTGTTTTGATCGTATGTGGCAGACACATCACGTATCAGCCAAACACATCAGAGCAAGCACTTGGGTTGTACAGCTGCCTCAGGCTAGAAGGCCTCCCCAGATCTCAGCTGTCTCCTGCTTCTAGCTCCCCAGTCCTGCTTTCTGTCGCTAGGGAAGACACACCCAGGAACTCCTTACCCTTACTCCACATGGCACGTAAAACTAATGTTAAAAGAGTGCATTTGGCATCTTCTAAAAAAGGCCAGGAAGTAAGTCATGGCCTGGCTTGGCCTATGGTCTTCCCAAAAGCCAATATCTGGGCAAGAACTATGTTAATGGGCTGGTACACATAGAATGTTCTTGGAGCTGGGAGTTGGTTGTCGTTTTCTCTACCAGTGGGTTTAAAGTAAGTGGATCCTCAAAGAAATCTTACAGTTCAAGACGAGGAGGAAATGGATGCTTGCTAGCCAAATAACAGATGTGGCTTGAGTATAAGAAATGGCATGGCCATTCTTTCCCAGTTAGACACACAGGCAAAGCTGGACACAGTGTGTGATCGAGTCTTATCAATATCTTCAGAACTGTGCCTGCGGGACATTATTAACAATGGGTTCCCAACCTGCCTCCACTCCCCCTGTTCATGCCTCAGCTCTGACTCAAATGTACTTATATGGGCTGATAATATGAGATATGTTGAGAGAACTCTCATGGAGCCAGAGTTACCCAAATCAATCTGATGAAAAAGAGACTCCATTGTGTAG
>CABHPQ010167229.1:4983-22359 GCA_902168405.1 Peromyscus aztecus | reverse complement strand
CTTCTTCTTCTTCTTCTTCTTCTTCTTCTTCTTCTTCTTCTTCTTCTCCTCCTCCCTCCCCCTCTTCCTCCTCCCCCTCCTATTCATATTCTTATCCTTTTCCCTTCCTCCCTCCCTCTCTCCTTCCTTCCTTCTCTCCCTCCCTCCCTCCTTTCCTCCCCTCTTTCTTTCTTTTTGAGACAGGGTCTCTTTACATAGTACTTGCTGTCCTGGAACTCACTATGTAGACCAGGCTGGCCTTGAACCACCTGCCTCTGCCTCCTCAGCGCTGAGATTAAAGGTGTGCGCCACCATGCCAGGTGTGATTATTGAGCACAGGTTCTTGGAGGCTAGGGACTGGGCTTCTTCAGTCTCTCCATCATGACAGCCAGTGGTTTTCCTCTGCAAAGTGAGGGTGGCAGTTCCTCATCAGAGGCCACACACTGGAGACTCAGCAATACACGAGGTTCCAAAGGGCCCCCAAACTCTATAGCTGGGGCCAATGTGGAGGAAGCAGGTTTTCTGGGCTAAAGTTGAAGAGCAGCTTCCTGCCTGGGCCAGCTCAGGCCTTCTCAGTGCATGTTTCTTCCTTTTACTTTGGGCCATGAAGGGTTCTGGGTAGAGGAACTTTCCTGGCAGGACAGAAGCCTGAGGTCCCCTTAGTTTTCCACGTACCTCCCATCACCCTAACTCTGGCCTCAAGCCTGTTGGGCCCACATTGTTCCCTCTATAGGGGAGGTAGGTCTCTTTAAGCCTGGTGGCTGACAACCTCCCTCCTGCCTTGCATCTGCCAGCTCCGTTGTCTTTTCCAGAAGCTCAGGAGTCCATCAAGATGAGTACAGGCAAAAGAAGAGCCCCTTCAGTGTCAGCAAAGCTGAGACTGACTTTCAAGAGGGACCCCAGGTTTGGTACCACATGGACCTGTCCTGGCATGACGGGCTACAGATGGGCTCAGTTAGTTCTGTCTCATCCCCCAGCTTCCTTCCAGAAACAGGGCTTTCAGCACTTAATTTCCTGTATTGTTGCAAGGACCCACATCTGGCATACTACAGTGCTCAGAGAGCTCCTGCCTCTGGCCAGGCCTTCTCTACTCCTCACTGCTCTGGCCCTAAGCCAGGCATGGAAGAAATGGGGGCTTGCAGTGGCCCCTGCCTTTGGACACAGATCATGCTCAGAATCTGGTAGTTTTTGCTGAATGAGTGAATGAATTCCAGATGGTGGGAATAAGTGAATGAATTTCAGATGGTGGGAATGAGTGAGTGAATTCCAGATGGTGGGAATAAGTGAGTGAATTTCAGATGGTGGGAATAAGTGAGTGAATTTCAGATGGTGGGAATGAGTGAGTGAATTCCAGAAGGTGGGTACAACCAGAGTTTGCACAAGAGACGTGGAAGGCAGACCAAGCAGAGCATCGGGGAGGGGCTGAATCTCTAGAACAAAGGAAGGGAAGGTGCTGGGGCATAAACTGTGCCCTCAGCTTGCAATGCCCTTTCTCTTTCTGTGTCAAGCTTGTTTATTTGTTAAATTCAGACCCAAATGTCATCTCCTGATGAGCTTTGTTTAGCCCTCTGGACAGAATCAGTTGCTTCTCCTTCTGTGCCTTTTTGGGCCTCCATGCCCACATCATCACTAGGCCCTTTTAGCTTCATGCCATAGTTTTCAGTTTACCTACGTGTCCTCCTGTTACACTGTGAGTTCCTGAAGGCCGAGGCCATGTCCTACCTCCCGGGATCTCCATGGTTTCAGAGCTGGATGACCAGCAGGTTGAGTTAATTCCCTGTACTCACAGTGAGGTTTGTTGAGCTAGCCAGGATTCTATTCAGAGTCTATAACACACGCATCAGATGTACCTGTTTCTCCTCCACCCCCTTGGAGCTCAGTGGGTGGGTGGTCCAGTTGGTGTCATCCATGGAAGCAGGGAGGGAGCAGCTGTTGACCCCGGAAATGGAATTTGGATGGGCCACCCCACGACTAGGCTTTGGGAGCCAAGAAGAACATCTGGGTTCTGGTTCTCTTCACAGCTAACTACCCTTGGAGTACGTCTCTGACTGGAGCAGTGAGTGAGTGAGCAGGGGGAGGGAAGGAAGTGAGCTGCAGAGAAAGCCAATGTTCCTCCTACTTCTAGAATTCAATATGTTTATTTCCTGGGATTCTTGGAGACTGACAGACACACGTAAATACTCATGTATACACACACCTACACATATGCACACAGGAGCAAACACACGCAGGGGTATATAATACATAAATGCAGAAGCAGATCACCACGTACTGACTTTCAGACATGTAGATGCATACACGTGCCTAAATACCACATTTGCACAGGGATGTAGAGACACTTGGGCTGTCGCAGAAACACATACACCCTGTGTTCTCAGCTGGGACTTGGAAGGCTGAACTCAACATAGTCTCATCGAAGCCACAAACATGGACACCGGCACACATGCACAGAGCACTCCCCTTGGGAATCCAAGGCCCCTCCCACTAGTGGAGATGAGGTCATTTAAGCAGACCCACATCCTCTCCTCTGGCAGGTGATTGCCCCAGCCTCTCCCATAACCTTTGGGCAGGTGGGGGAGATACAGCTGCTGAGCTCTGAGCGGGGTGGCCCACAGGGGTGAAGACGGGGATAAGCTTGTCTCCCAGGTTACTGCTGAGGGATGTGCTTTTTAAAAATAACTTCCTGCTGTTTCCAGGAAAGCTCTGGGGAATGAGGCTCCAAAGACTGGATTTGCCTGGTCCCATGCCCGCTGGTAGAGCCCTATGCAAGGGGCCCCCTGAGAGACACCAGAGTCCCTGTTGCTGTCCTGGAGCCTGGGGCAGAAGAAGAGACGAAGAGAAGAAGAGACGAAGAGTGGCTGGGGGCAGGGGTGAGGGTTGGGCTACTCCACTTAGAACCTGCTCCTGGAGGGAGCCTGCCTCACACATATCCTAATACGCATCCAGGGGGACAGCACACCGTGGCGGTTTATACCTGACTGGCTATGCTTCATGTTTGTGAGCATCAGTGTTAGCAAGAAAGTGGAGCAAGTACTGTCTGCCCTCATCATGTCTGCGAGAGTGAAAGCAGGGGACGGCCTACCGTGTCTTCTGTTCAGATGGGCCTTACCCAGCTGCAGAGTCACGTGCCCCGGGCTGCCGCAGTGCTTGCTTCCTCTCCTGCCTATTGACCTCCCCAGCCCTTTTGTGTGTATGGCCATCGTGTGCCCCTCCAGCTCACTTTGCCTTTCTATTGAATAACCAGGCATTGCCGCCTTTCATCTTCAGAATCTCAGAGAGCTCAGAGAGACACCAGGCAAGGGGGGAGGGGCGGTGAGAGGGACCACTGGGCGGTGACCAGATCCCATTAAAGGCAAAGAACACTGACATTTTGATGGAATAGAAACGGCTTTGGTGTGGCCCTGGGAAACAGGAGCTGGCAGCTGGTGGGCCTGGAGCTAGCAACCATGTTTTCCTCACATCAGTGTGAATCTTGGGGCCACAGACTAAGTCTCTTGAAGAACCCTAGAAGGCATTGTCACAGTGGTAAGGGTCTGACCCTATCTTTGTGAGAACCCTGGGTAGACACTGTCATGGGGGTGAGGGTCTGGGCTTGTTTCTGGGAGAGCTTTGGGTAAGCACTATATGACAGAAAGGGTTTGGTCCTCTGCCCTGACTTCTGCCTCCTGTGGTCTTGGGAATGAGAGGTACCCTCTGGTTTCTTCCTCTGTACCCCAGGCTCCATACTGTCTATATTATAGGGTTATATCAGAAAAACCAGTGGTGTAAGACACTATGAGTGTGGCCAGATGGGGATCTGGGGTGAGGAGACTATTCCTAGGATGGGTTCCTAGGAACCAAGTTGGGAAGACAAAGTCCCATGAAATGATAGGGAAATGGAGGCTCAGAGAGAGCGAGTGGCTTCTAACGACCCAGTGAGTTCAGAGGGCAGGCGGAGCTCTCCTAATTCCCACCCCATCCTTTGGAGTACAGAGAGACTTGGAGCTCAGGTCTGACTCTGGCCTACCATCCGTCTGTCCGTCCGTCCATCCGTCCGTCCATCTCAGCAGTGTCTCCTAGGAGGGGTGGGCCTCACTTCTCAAAGGCAGCTCCCACCTATCCTCAGGGGGATGTGACTCCAGCGCTCTCACCACCACATGCTTGCTAACTGGTCACAAACAGTTGCCAGCATCCCCGAGCCTCAGTTTCCTCCCCACAAGTTGGAGAAGGCAAGGCCTCCTGTGCAGGGCTGTCACAGCAAGGCCTCGATGAGAAGAGCCTTGGGCAGCTTTTAGAAGGGCCAGTGGGGACACTTTCTAGCTCTAGGGTAGATCTTGCCTCTACCTCTAGAGTCGACCTATGTCTGACCTTGGCTGACTAGACTATCATGGGACCTGGGCAAGGTGGGGAGGGACAGGTCCAGGGCAGCATGTTTGTTGGGGTGGGAAGTGCTGCCCTGGTGGATAGTCTCCTGCCCCAGACTTCACTCTCTGCCTATCACAGGGTTGGTGCTCCCTGGAGTGATGAATCCCAGCATCTCTAGACAGAAGGCTGAGACAGAAGGGCTTCACATTTGCAGGCTTGCTGGGCTGGCTGGGCAGACACCAGACACTGGGAGCTTTGAAATGTGCAGAGGCAGGCATGACACCAAGAGAAGGCAAATCACTCTGAAGTGAAGGGGCCATAGGGGTTATCTAGGTCACTAAGGCTCAGAGAGGGTGACATTTCATCCAAAGCCACACAGCAAGAACAGTAACTAAGCTAGAACTATGATCCATGGTTCAGAGAGCTACTCTCTAGAAAAAGCTGGAGACCTTCCACACTTCTAGGGACAAGGAGTCCACTACCTCCTATGGCAATTTGTGTCTTTTACAACAGCTAGGGTCCCTAGCTATTACGTGGAGCTAAAAACCTGCTCCCAGTCACTAGATGTGCTACCCATGAGATCAACAAGTATGACTCTGCACACTGACCCTCTACAATGAGCTTGAATGCTCCGAGTCTTTGTCTGGACTGTAATTGTATAGTTCCTCTTAATCCAGAGGCTTCCAGACCCTCCCCATCCGCCACTGAAGACCACACTTCCTCAGAATGCAGGGCCAGACGTGAAAGAGGATAAACCATGAAGCTCCCAGAGGCTGCCTTTGTGAGACCGTTCAATAAATGCAATAACAATTAGGTATTTTTATCAGAGAAAACAAAATTGACTCAGAAGTAAACCGAGGATTTTAAAGGCATTTTCAATTCCTGACTTTTGCAGAAGTCAGTTAAGTTGGCAAGCAGATGAAAGCATCCAGGAGCTGGGGGAAGTATGCAGTACAATGCAGGTTTTGGAAGGTGGCTCTGTCCATGCCAAACTGTCACAGCCGACAATGGCCTCTCCTTACTGTGAACTCCTGCAGGTCACAGCCAGGGTCTCTCTGACTTTGTGCCTGCCAGAGCTGGGGGGCACATACTGGAGCAAAGACACAGATATATGGCTAGTTCTGGCTGGTTGATATTCCAGTGTGTTCATTCAGCCTTTGGACTTCACACAGGTCTTGAGGGAACCTTGTAGAATACCATGGTGTGGATGTTAACTACTGTAATTCTGGGCCACCCTGGGCAGCCCAGGCTGCTGTGGGGGTACTGAGTGAGTTGCTTGTTTTGCAGTCCATGCCACCATCCTTTGTGTGTGTGTGTGTGTGTGTGTGTGTGTGTGTGTGTGTGTGTGAGCAAGGGCACCCCCATTTCCTCTTGGGGAACTGTTTCTCCCTAGTCTCTTCCCTCATGCTTTGGGGGTACTAAGGCCAGTCTGGGGCTCCACTAGAAGGACATTGACCAGTAGCTTAATTCTTCTGCACAGAGCTGCACTGAAGCCCCATGTGGCCCTTGGCTCTCACCTGGCTCCATACAGTTTCTCTCTCAAGGTTGATTGTTCAATGAGGACAGGGCCAGGCCCCTCCCTTCTCCTCAGAGCCCTATCCACACTGGATCCCTGTCCACACTGGTGCCCTGTCCACACTGGTGCCCTGTCCACACTGGAGCCCTGTCCACACTGGTGCCCTGTCCACACTGGAGCAGGGAGGTACTTCCAAAGCCTCGTGTGGTGCTTCCTTTATACAGGCCTCACTTTTAGTAGTTCAATTTCTTTCATCACCATCATTCAAAACATTAAACAGAAGATTCCAGAAAATTCACAAGTTTTACATTGTATGCCCTTCTGAGTAGTGGGGTGAAATCTCAAACTATCCCATGTCTTCCCTCCATAGATGTGAATCATCCTTTTGTTCAGAGTATCCATGCTATACATGAGGCCCACTTTTTGGTCACTTAGCAACCATTTTGGTTATCACAGCACCTAGGGCCACACTCACTTTACTTCCTCCCTATAGGTACTCTGTCATCCAACACCAAAAAGAGTGAGTTTGGGCACTGGGACATAGCCCTACAAATATAAGGGATGGCTGCACATTGAATTTCTGTCTGAGAAATTGCTTATTGCTCTAGCCCAGTCACTAAGTTACCAAGGGCTGTGTGTGTGTGTATGTGTGTGTATGTATGTATGTATGTATGTATGTATGTTTTTGTGTGTTAAATTTTTTCACTTAGAGCAACTTCCAGGGAGAGACCAGTTAAACACTCAACTTCTACCTTGTCCAAGAAACAGGAGGAAAGGGGACAGGGTCACCTCCTTTAGTTTTTAGGAGCTGAGATTTCATTAGGCAGCCTTCAGAAGTACACAGGTTTTCCAGGGGAGTGTGGAAATTTTCAAGTCATCCCCAACACAACATCAACAAAACAGGAATAGAAGCAGCTAGCCACAGCTGGGAGAGCAATGGAGCTCTTCTTCAGCCCTTGTCTTAGAATCGGCAGGCCAGAGGAAACAGCCCAGCTAACTGACAACAGAGAAAAGCAACAGTTTCTTGTCCCACAGCCCAGGAGACCACCAAAGACAGAAGCAAACAAGATGGCACATTCTGGCTATGCCAGCTTGGTGAGGGGAGGGTGGAAGAAGAGGGCATCGGTCCCAAACAGTGTGCTGAGGTGAGCATGGGCACCAGCCAATCATCTCTCTAGTCTTTGGGATGAGTGATCCTGGCTTGGGAACCAGATGCTGTCCCAGGAGGAGAGAATTTCACAGGCAGTTGGGTGAGCTTGAGGGAATCCCAGCCCCTCACTTCCCAGCTGAGTGGCTTATGTAAACCCTTAAATGCTCAGTTTCCTCTGTGTACAGGAGTGAGTGGACTTGCCTCCAGGGGACTCTGCTGAGTCTGGTGTGTAGTGAGGACACAGTGCAGGTGCTGGCTCTGAAGCCACGTCCTATTCTCCACTCTACTGTTAAGGTCTCCTGGGTGGCTGGTCTCATTGCCAAGTTCTAGGTCAGTCAAACCTGGAGGGGTCAGGCTCTTGTCTTCAAATCTCCCTGATCCTGCAACGGAGGCAAGCCCGGTCTCGTTTCTGGGTCTCAGTTGTATAGTCTGGATAAGGAGAGTGCTGTGGAGCATCCCCCTTCCCCAAGCTATGGCTTGACTATTTCCAGAGTTCTCCCCACGTAGGAAAGTAATGGAGAGTATCTGGCAGCCAGGCAAGCTGACTACCAATATCGTCTTATTTCTTCACTCTGAGTTAGAGTAATTTCACCTTGTGGCTTACCTCTTGCTGATCAAAGCTCTGACTGGCAGTTAAGTGCCTTTGATTAATAAAAAATGGGGGAAATGAATTAATCATGACTTCAATTCAGCGTGTTTGGGAAACACACTCTTTAAAAAGCCAAACCTGAGAGGGCCAAGAAGGGAATCACAATATCCTTTGGGGTCAGAGGGTGGGACCTATGTGGATAGCCATGGAGTCCAGCTGTGGACAGAGGACCCATGCAACAGCGGACAGCCTGGGTGCTGCTGCTGCTTGGACAGGAGGCTTGGTCCCTTTAAGGCTCCTCTCCCTCTCCAGAGCCCCAAGCCTGTGCGGAGGAGGACATGCATTATTGAAAGCACATTTCAATACCTATTCTCTCCCCTCCTCCTGTGGGTGGCAATCACAGTTTACATAATCTGTCTCTCTGTCCTCCCAGGCAGCTGCTCCCTTCTGGCTGAGTGGTTTGAGGAGGGGAGGGAGGGACGAGTTATTAACTCTATACTGCCACCTCAGGTCTCAGTCAGGGTGTTTTGTAGTGAGGGGTGACAACGGACCTTGATACCACACAGCCCCAGGCTCTGGAGTTCCTTATGCACCAAGAGACCTTGGGTGCACCGCTTTGCCCCTCTCCTGTGATCTTGACTTATTTCATGGCTCCCATCCTAGTGTCCTTATCAATGGCTCCTCACCTCCGTCTACAACACAGAACTGCGCCCTGATCTTCAGGTCCATCTACAACCTGCTTGCGGGGCAGCTGTTGGCTGTTCAAGTTAGCCAGCTCCAAGTTGACATTACCAGTTTTCTCCCAACTATCCACTCCCTCCATCTGTCCTGGTTCTCTGTCTTTTGATCCGTCTGCCCACCGTTCCCTCAG
Source organism: Peromyscus aztecus (assembly GCA_902168405.1). Taxonomy (NCBI): domain Eukaryota; kingdom Metazoa; phylum Chordata; class Mammalia; order Rodentia; family Cricetidae; genus Peromyscus; species Peromyscus aztecus. The sequence goes on along the minus strand of CABHPQ010167229.1, from coordinate 13,910 downwards.
CCAACCATCACCCATACATTCACTCACTACTTACGCATTCACCTGTCCATCATTTTTACTACCACTCATTCATCCACCTCTTTATCCATCCGTCCATCTAACCACTCTTTCATCTGTCCATCTATCCACTCACTGTTTACTAAGAGTCTAGCATTTGTCAATATTGAGAGTACAGTGACAGGCAACACAGACTGGGTTTGTCCTCTCCATACTTAAAATCTTGTGATGACAACATGCAGGTGAATATTACTGTAATAGACACAGTGGGTATAGGAGAGGGCGGTGCTGCAGGAGCAGAGAGAGAGGCACTCTGGAATCCTGGTGGATACTGAACACCGTGTTTAATGTGATGATGCCTAAGCAGACCCCTGAGAGGTGAGGAGGGTGCCTCCTTCTGTCCCCACGGTTCCTTGTTTCTACCCACTGTGACAGTACCCCTTTGGGAGGAGTTCCCCTTCCCGTCCTTCTTCCTCATGGTCTTTTTTGGCCTGGGTGGGAAGATCACATTGTCACCAGTTCCAGGTGATGAAATGTGACCTGAGCCTGGCTGTGGGAAGTGGGTAGGGCTATGTTTGTTGATCTTCAGTCCCAGAGCACAGCTGGCACCATGGGAAGCAGTGTGCCTATTCCCATTAGAGTTGCCTGGCTGGTAGAGAGGTGGTCTGTTATTTTGCCATTTGAAGGAAAAGCTTGCCAAAGAGTGAGGACCACAAGTAGAGACCAGATGGAGACAGGAAAGCAGTCCTAAACTTCTCCAGAACTCCCCCATCCAGACCTGTCTGCTTGCAGCAATGCCAGGCTTTCCCTTTAAACCATTTGGAGTTGGACTCTGTCACATGCAGTCAAAAGAGCCCTCATTAACAGCCAAGATCCTCCAGTAACAGCAGGACACATTTCCACATCCTTTGTCTTATTTGATTTCACAGCAGCCCCAGGAGGCTGTTTACAGGTGATGAAATGAAGGCCTAGACAGTCCAGAGAGCAGACTCTGACCCTGGCCTGTTAGACAGGGAAGTCAGCCCTTACTCTGTGACTGCAAAGATGAAGCAGAAAGGATGCTAGAAAAAGACTTAGATTTGAGAGGAAAGGATGGATGGAAAGGACCTGGACACAGCTCAGAGGTACTAGTCTGTGATAGGACCATTGTGAGTAAAAAGAGGAGAGGAGATGGACTTGTAAGGCAGTGAGTTAGAATGGGAGAATTGTAAAAGTGGATTAGAGGTAACTGCATCCAAGCTCCAAGTTTGTTACATTCCGGCCAAACAAGCTGACATCCAGGCAACTGGCCCACCCTAGAGGACCTTGCTCCTCCCAGTCAGCCCGTATTTTGTTTCTTGACTGTATCTCAAGATCTGACCTCCTCTAGGAAGTGCCCTCCCCCAGGTTCCTTTCTGGAGACTCCCGAGTCCTCCCATGTCTCCTTTGTATCACTGGTCACATTGGTCTCCCTGTTTCACCGAGTATGACTCATCTTCCTCTGGGGAAGTCTACGACTTCCTCGGCTGTGATTAGACCTGAGCTCCTAACCCCATGCCTGGCACCCAGTTGGGGCTGAATGCATATTTTTAAAAAGAGTTTATTTGAAGGAAATGAATGCCAGATAAGGCTTAAAGTCAGGATGTGAGTGTGACAGAGGATAGAGGCAGGAAAAGCAAGTGAAACAGAGAGAGATCAAGTCAGTGAGGAATGTAGACAGGGAAGATGGATATCTGAGGAGAGACCAGAGTGCAGCCTAGGTTGAAGCTCAGAGTCCATTGGACTTCTCTGATTAATCTGGCCTTGGTCTTTGGAAAGTGCCCCATCATATTTTGTGGGGGGATCATCTGGAAAGGACTCAGTCTACCCAGAATTCCATAGAATTGGGAGGAATAATTCTATAGGATGGGTGGGTGCACAGAGTCCTTATAGTTCCTATCCCTGCCGCTGGGGGCATGACATGCAAGACCATGGCGAAAGGATGGAGCAGCCACCAAAGGTGGGAAAGCTGGCCGCTGGAAGCAGCCAGGTGCCTTGGTGCCACTGCATCACAGGTCTTTCCCAGAGTCTGTGGTGTGAACCTTCCCTTCAGTAGCTGCCTTGGGATTCTAACCCAGGAAAGGACCCAGCTTCACAGGTTGCTGGTCTGTGAATATTTCCCCTCTTCTCTGGAACCAGATGGCTGACCAGCAGTCCCTGTCCATCACAGCTCTTCTCTTTATCCTCTGTGGTCCTGAGGACTGTCTAGAGTAATCTCATTTATTCTGTCCATCTGCTTGTTTATTGTCTGTCTCTCCTACTGTGGGAGACTCTAAGGCAGGGACTCTGTGGGTCTCCCAGTGTCTAGCCTAGCACCTGGAGACACTCACAGAATGCTGGCCAGATTAGTGAATGGGAGGACAGGTGGATAGATGGGGTGGGGATGGGACGTGCTTTGATGCAGTGTTGATGAAGCATTTTACCAAGCAAGGCTCCGAAAATAAAGGCATCTAAGCTGTGAGATGAGAGCCCTTGAGAAGCAAAAGGCCCTTTTGACTAGGGCTAATTGTGTGCTGTGAGCTGGAGCACAGCAGCTGCTGGGAGACTGGAGACAGGGAGGTCCTGAGGGAGGGATGCAGACCCAACCCCCGGGACACCTGCTCGCAGGCAGCAAGGAAACCCACGAGGGGCTGGCTGTCTCTGTAAGGGCAAAAGGATGCTAACATCACTACTTAGAGGTGAGGGAGCCTCAGCACTGGACTGGGCAGGAAGGGGGCATCAGTCCTAGAACATGGGGAGGGACATGAATGAATGTGTGCCAAGTAAACCAGGAAGGGCATGCTGGACACTTTCTTTTGCTAGTTTGTGTATCGTGTCCCATCCCCCACCCCCTTTCAACATGGGCTCAGAGGAAGACTATCAATACACATAAGCTAAGGAGCTAAAGGAATCAGCCCAGGTTCATCCTACAATTGTGGCATAACCAGGGCTTGATCAACTTGGTCTAAATGGATGGGTGTTCAACGTGACATCAGGGTGGGCTGCTCATCTCTGCCAGGATTCTTGGTGTGAGAGGGCCAACCAGGAAGAACAAACAGGTAGAATTGCTGTCCAGCAAAGTAGGGTGAGATGGATGTTTTTGAAATTGTTTCTTTCTTTTTCTGTTCTAATCCTTCCTGGGACTGCCTGTTCTTATCTGAGATTGGTATGAAAATGGATACAGGGCCCCAACTCATAGGCTTCATTCCTATCTCCAACTGTGGGATATTGGGCAAATCTCCCCTATCTGAGATGCTGATAACAATTTGGAAACCTTAAGGCACAGCAAGGATTTAAGGAGGCAGAGGAAGTGAGTGAACCCTACTAAGCACCTAAGTGATGCTACATGGATTAGCCATAGACTCGAGGCCCTTTGTACAACCCAAGTCACTCCACCCAAAACAAAATGTGTGTCTTGTCCAAATCCTTCCAGGGGCTTGAAGAGACAGTTCATGAAAGCGGGCAGTGGAATATAATCTAGTGATGAGAAAGAATTATAACCAAGTACAAAGGCACTAAAGAATCTTAGCTATAACAGTAAGGGAATGTAGACAGAGACTTAAGAGTTTAATTTTGATGTGACTTCATTTATATGAAGTTCAAAACCAAACCAAGTGCTCTTTTGAGGTTAAAAGTTGGGGTGGCAGTTCCTTTGGTGGGGAGATGGGAACCATGAAGAAGAGAAAATAGGGCTGGCTGCAATGCTGTCAATGTCCATTCCTGGTTTGGGGAGGGTAATGTAGGCACTGTCTCTTGTGGAACAATACGAAAACCTTTGTGAATGCAGGTACATGGTTGAAATAGCTTCCTGTGTTGAAGGCTCCTGCAAGCCACAAGAATATATTATAGAGATTCAGCTGTAAATAATAAAGCTATACCTAGAAAGGTCAAGGAGTCTTTCTAGAGGTAATCCATATATCAGGGAATATTTGGTGTTATTCAGCTTTTAATATTCAGCTGTTTCTTGCTATGAATTTCTTGTGCCCTCATATACTACTATGCCACATGGCAAGCAGTATAAGCTTCTCAGACCTACTGCTGATCTGTACTAGGTAACACCCCTAAAGAGCCTAAGAGACAGGCAGACTGTAGATGCAGAGGTTTGTTTCTTGTGCAAATGAAACTCAGACTTTCCTTCCCCAGACAGGACAAATGGCATTCCAGAGCTATTGACTCAGAACAAAGGGTTTTTTTGCATATCCAGGTGCAAGTGAAGGCTGGGGCAGAATTCCTGGTCCAGTCAGAGTCGCATGGCCAGAGGAGAGAGGAAGAAGGCAGAGTTTTGGTAGAGAGTGGCTCAGGCCAAGGAGTAAGGAGCAAGGAAAAGTTTTTGCAGGTTGTAGGTGCATTTGAATCAGGTCATGAGAGGAGGAGAGGAAGGAAAGATGGAAAAGAGGATGAAGATGAGATCAAGAGTATAAGAGCTTAGTTATTACTAGGGTTATGAGAGGTCAGAAAAAGAAGGGACAGAGAGGAACTGAGTGTCAGAATGGAACTGAAGCTGTGTAGATAGATGTTTGTCTTACAGAGATAAAGTAAACAGACATAAGAAACTGGTGTACATAGATAATTTTCCCTCAGATTACCCCATCTCTGGTCATAGCGTCTTCCCTAGGACTCTGGGAGAAATCTTCTCGGGGCAGGCCCCTGAGAAAATTTCGTTAGAAGATTTGGTTCCCAATGAAGCAGGGCTTGTAAATGGGGTCTTCAGAGGTAATGGGCTAGTGAGAACACTGTCCACACCAGTGGGGTAACTCACTGATGAGTTCAGAGCTGGAGGATGTCATCTCCCTACGTGTGTCCTGGAAGAGCCTATCCATTCCACCCTTTCTCAGCTTCCTGGCTACCCTGTGGTGAGCAGCTTTTTCTCTGCCACCCTTCTGCTGTGGCGTTTCTTCTATACCACAGTCTACAAGCAACAGAGCCAACCACCCATGGAATGAAACCTTGATTCAAAGTAAATCTTTCCTAATTTTGAAAAAGAATTATTCTTATTTCATGTGTATGAGTGTCTTATCTGCACATATGTGCAGTACCCACGGAGGTCATAAGAGGTCGTGGGATCCCTGTAACTGGAGTCACAGGCAGTTGTGAACCCCATGTGGATGCTGGGAATTGAACCTGGCTCATCTGCAAGAGCAGCAATTGTGCTTTTAACCTCTGAGCCGTCTCCGCAGCTTTCCCTCTTCTTGAGCTGATTTTCTTCGGTGTTTTGTCACAGCAAGAGAAAGCTAACTAACACAGTTATATGTCAAGAAAAATTTTCTGAAGAAATAATCTAAAAACAAGGATTAAATAGCAACTCCATCTATGGTTCTGTCTTAGCTTGGGATGGGGTCTCAGTTTTGTGGCCATCCACCTGTCACATCTCCCTACCTTAAACAGCAGGGGACAGTAGGTAGGTTTTCTTTACACCAGGCTGCTTTTCACCTCGGCTTTTGCCTACTTTTCCTGAACACTTCTCCCTGGTGGGCCATATGCCCCTCTCCAAGCTCCCATGGCCCCATCACATACCCTCATTTATCTCTGCAGTTCTCATGTGGTTTAACATTGTTATCCTATCCTGCCAGTTCCCCAACATCAGGACCAATGACTGATCCATTTTTATGTTCCCATGCTGAGCATAGAGCCTGGGCATGGTGGTCCAACAGCATGCTGGGGGATAATTGAAGGAAATTATTTTTAAAAAAATCTTTTTTGAGATGGGAATTTACTATATAACCCTGGCTAGCCTGAAACTTGCTATGTAGGCCAAGATAGCCTTGAACTCACAGAGATTTGTCTGCTTCGGCCTCCTGAGTGTTGGATTAAGGGTGTGTGCCACTAGACTCCACTTAGGAAACCTTTTTTATTTTAGACTCTTATTTGCCTTACTAGGGAGCCCATCATTTGATGTAGGTAGACCTTTCTTTGTTGTCTGGTGACACACCTTCTAGAGCAGTGGTTGGTTCTCAGCCTTCCTAATGCCGCAACCATTTAATACAGCTCCTCATGTTGTGGTGACCCCAACCATACAATTATATTTGTTGCTACTTCATAACTGTAATTTTGCTACTGTTATGAATTGTAATGTAAATATCTGTATGTTCTGATGGTCTTAGGTAACCCCTGTGAAAGGTAAATCCTGTGAAAGGATCATTCACCCTCCAAAGGGGTTGTTGACCCATAGGTTGAGAACTGCTGTTCTGGAGATTTCTATTTTTCTAGGATAAATGACCCTAATTTACATATTTGCACTCTGTATCCCACAGGATGGATTTCTTCCTTTCTTTTTCTTTTGTTAGTGAAGCACAGATGGGCACACAGCCCTTCTCCTGACCCCACCACCTCCATCCTCACCACACTTAGTTCAAGAGAACAACTTCCGGACGCCAAAGTGGTGATTGGTCAGGGGACGAGGCAGACCCCTTTCCTTAGCCCTTATTCCCTAGGGACACCAGATCCTCTCATTATGAACAGTATGGGAGTGGTTCAACACAGAGCAGGCTACTGGAGGGAGGGTGGGAGGTTATGAAATTCTTGTCATCGGAGATACGCAAGTGGGAACTGGCTGGCAGCAGCTGGGAGTCACTGGAGGGACACTAGACTCACTGCTCCAGACTCAGCAGGGAAAAGGAAGGGAATTGACATCAGTGAGGGCCTTACGGTGCGCACTGTCATGAACTCCGCACGCTCTCCCTGCTCTTCCCACCTCTCAGGGCACCCGGAATTGATTGTGCAAAGGAAGAGATGCTTCCACACACACTGTGAAGAGCCCATTGCTCTGTGAGGACCTTGGGTCCTGATGTCTGAGACTCTGGGAGTCTGAGGTCACCTCTGGACTCCAGTGTTCATGGACACTGGCTGCAGGCCATGATCCTTGTTGTAGGGGACACGGGCTCAAGGAATATATGCTTTCAATAATTTCTCCATCTCTAATAGTGAGGCAGTTACTTAGACTATTTATAGCCAAAGGCTGAGAAGAGAATAGGTGACTATGACTTCCAGGCTGAGGTGCTTAAGAACAGGCGGGTCCTCCACGCCTTCCCTCCCCTGCTGCACAGTGATGAAGCCAGTCTGTCCCCAGAGTCACCACTTGGAAGGAAAACTCTCCATGTTCTGCAGGTGATGTCATGTAAGGGAAATGCCCACTACTGTGTCGAGCCACACAGACCTCGGCCTTTCTCGGTTACCACAGTGTGATCTAGCCGTCCTCCACAGGCAACCCCCCCCCCCCCCCCCCCCCCCCCCCAGTCACTGCCACAGCACTGTGCGTGAAGCACGGTGCCTAGCTTCCAGCACAGTGACTCCTCAGGGCTTGCAGCCCAAGAACAGCAGACAAGAACCACTAAGTGTTTTGAACAGAGAGGTTCAGTACTATGACAGGAGGAAGAGGGGGCGTGGAAGAAGGTCACCAAAGAAGGGTGACAAGGCAGAGGGAGCAGAAGATCACAGGAGGCTTTCTCCAGGAAGTGATACTTCAGCTAAGTTAGACTGGACAAACGGAAGTGAATTCAGAATCGACCAACTGGCATTTATTGTTCAGTCAGCACAATATTAATATCTTTTGTTAATTGGGGATATTTAAGAATGAGTTTCCTGTAGGAGTCTGGATCTGACATTTCACTTCAAAATAAATATTACAAAATGACTAAAAACAAAACAAATGATGCTAGGACCTGTGTGGTGACAATTAATTGCCTTGAGCTGGCAGTGACTGTCATATGGACAGGCACACATAACCACAGCTCCCTGGGGAGCATCTTGTTCTCTGACTGCCCTGCAGACAGCAGAGTTCACAACGCCTTAGTCAGTAGATTCTTTCCGGTGTGTACTACCTGTGGCCTGTACTCAATACAAAATTGCAAATATACTTAAAACATTATGAGTCTTCCCTCCCACCCCCTTTTCTTTGTGTAGCTTTATTTCCTGGTTCTCAAGTGTCAACTTTGTATATGACAATGCCATTATTGCAGTGTCAAAAGGTAGGACACACCATTTAGATTTCTTCAGTCTTGTGCATCTTAGACCTCAACCACGAGGCCAAGGCCACTGGTTTAGCCTCTTTATCTTCCCTAGAGCTCTAATCTAGAAGATTCTAGAAACCTGGGGGATGGTCAGGAGCTTATCCACTGGCCTTATTGAGATGGTGACCCTTGTCCAGCCATAGTGAGAGAAAGGAGGCCCCAGGGACTGTCCCCAAGAGTCAGGTTGAGGGGATCACATTGTTGGGGATCCCTTGGCTCTTCAGAAGGGACCACTACTGGTTTAGGCTTCCTGGAATGCCTCCTTCCTTCTTTTTGTCTCAGGTCGTTCTTAGCTACAGTCCTGCATGTTGTGTGTTCTAGCTTCCATGTTTTCTCTTGGCCCAGAGCACACAGAGCCAGGTCCACTGGGACTGTGAATCTCAAGCTTGCTGTGACTGATGCATCCCATAGGAGAAGCCATCTCAGCTCCTCTTCCAGACCCTCTGAGTCCTGGGTAACAAATGACACCTGGGAACCCCCTTTATGGAGATAGCAGACCTTACATTGGGTGCTATTATCAATGTAGCTGAACTCACACGTGACCCTTCAAGGGCTGGTGCGAACAGTTTGGATTCACACCTGGTTCTTCAGAATGCTAAGCTGGCCCAAGCTACCTCATCTGGACCCTCAGCTCCCTCCTGGTGGAGTCACCCAATCATTCTTTTTAAGATCAACCTTGCTAGATACCAGAAGCCTGAGATCTGTGCCAGACCTAACTTCTAGCCACAGCCCAGGTCTTACTGACTTTTGGCCAAGCTGCTGTCCTGGTCTTTAGGCCTTGTCTCAACCAAGAAACCCTCAGTCCCTTCCTTAGCATTCTTCCCCCTTCTCAGATGCCTGGTTACTCCCTCCAGATGACCCCTAAAGGCTGGAGGTGTGCTAGTGAGAGACATCCTGCGTATTGGAGGTGTGGTAGTGAGAGACATC
>CABHPQ010167228.1:36911-50836 GCA_902168405.1 Peromyscus aztecus | reverse complement strand
ATGAAAGTCAGAGGCAAATTATTCAACAATAATTAAAGGCAGACATGTGTGGTGGTATTGTGTTCCCCAAAATATTGTGCACCCTAATAAACTTATCTGGGGTCAGAGAACAGATCAGCCACTAGATATAGAAGCCAGAAAATGGTGGCACACACACCTTTAATCTTAGCATTCCAGAGGCAGAAATCGGTCTGGATCTCTGTGAGTTCAAGGCGACATTGGAAACAGCCAGGCATGGTGACTCACGCCTTTAATCCCAGAAAGGAGCCTTTAATCCCAGGAAGTGAGGGCAAAAAGCAGAAAGGTATATAAGGCGTGAAAACCAGGAACTAGGCTGGTTAAGCTTTCAGGCTTTTGAACAACAACAGTTCAGCTGAGATCCATTCGGATGAGGACTCAGAGGTTTCCAGTCTGAGGAAACAGGATCAGCTGAGGAACTGGCGAGGTGAGGAAGCTGTGGCTTGTTCTGTTTCTCTGATCTTCCAGCATTCACCCCAATACCTGGCTTCAGGTTTGTTTTCTTAATAAGACCTTTATTTTTATCTTAAGATTTGTGTTACAGACATCAGAGTAAGAGTGGTGCGTTGAGAAGAGTTGCAGCAGGAGGGAAGGAGGTCAGTGATGGTGGATGAAATAACTGAAGTTCTCTACGCATGTATGACACTGGCAAAGAAGAGAAGAAGCCTCAGGCTGTGCTGATGTGTTATACATCTGTCCAAAGACTACACAGACAACCACTCCTATTCAAAACAGCTATCATTTGCTGAGTACGGTGGTACAGATCTTTAATCCCAGCACTTGGGAGGCAGAGGCAGGCACATCGGAATTTGAAGCCAGCCTGATCAACAGAACAAGTTCAGTATATTAAAATGCCCATAGAAACACTATATATGGTTGTTTGAATACACACTAATGGTCAAAAATAAACAGTGTATTCACAACGTGGAATACTACACAGCAGCAAGGAGTCTCTATTAATCTATGTTGACAACTATCACAGATAAAATGAAGCAGAGAACTTAGACACAAGACTACATATAACAGATTCTTTCAAAGCGAAGACAGAGTTTTTGGTGACAGGAAGCATACTAGGCTTCGGACTTTGGAAAGTGTGTATAGGATTTCTTTAGGAACTTTAACTGGTCACTATTACAAAGAGCGTTTTCTGTGAAAATTCAGTAAGCTTTCCACTTTAGTGTGTAGAATTTTGTTTGTATCAGTATTAAAAACAAAAAGAACTGTTTCTTTTTAAAAATGACCCAGTCTTTTCTTTCTGCATTGCCATGCTCCCTGACCACCACGTGACAGACATGTTCAGTGAGGTCCAATATCCTTTCAGAAGCTACCAAGTTTCCCACTGGCCATGTCTGTATCACAGGTCTTTGCTGAAAGGGCAGTGCAAACGTCGTGGGCTTTTGATGCTTCAGTGTGGAAAGCTAGCACTGTTGTCCAGAAGGACTGAAGGAGGAACATCGCACAGGTAACCAGCGTGTCCATGACCTTTGACCTGCTCTTGCTACAGTCACTACTGTCCTCCTCCTCAGCACTGCTTGCAGTCAGTCACCTGGGGGAAAGGTACCCTAGCAGTGTGGTTCAGTAACTGAACCACAGCATCCACAACAGTGATGAAAGAAGTTTACACTAAGCTAGAGGCAGATTCTGAAAGCTGCAAAGACCAAGAATGGGCAAGGAGACACTAATTACACATCACTGAAAATGAGTAAAGGCCAGGGCTGAGACAGCAGTGGCTACTACTCCAGGGAACCCGGGTTCAATCCCCAGCACACACATGGGGGCTCACCGGCCTTTGTGAACTCCAGTTCCAGGGGATTTAACACCCTCTTGTGGACTACACAAGCACTGCATGCAAGTGGTGCACAGGCACACTCGGGCAAAACACCCAAAACACAAAAGAAGAGCAAAGTTTTACAATGTGTCCAGGGACTCAGACACCTTTCGGTGAATTACTTTCATGTTGTAAAAATAAGAGTTCAGCTTACACACTTTTCCTCTTGCTCTCAGATTCAACTGAATTAACAAGTGAGGCACTGGAGAAAACACGCGAACCCATAAAAGCCAGGAGAAGAACAAATGAATAAAAACGGATCGGTGGTATTCATTCTCAGGGAAGTCCGTTAGGCAGCTAACTTCCAGCTGAGTTCCATCCACCTGCTCACTGAACGACATGTGCAGAGACAGGGTTGAAAGAAGAGGAGAGAGGGCTAGAGACCAACCAGAAGCAAGGTAACTAAACTTCGGTGTCTCTGAACCTGGCGTGAGGCAATTCTGAGGGATCAAGAGCAAACTGGAACAAAATACAGCAGTAAGTAAGCAAGAACACTGGCTAGGAGTCTGCATGCGGAAGTGTTCCAGATTCTCACAGGCTTCTGGCTAACCAAGTCCCTTCTCCACTCTCGCAGAGCCAAGGCTTTTCTATGTGGACAACTTGAGAAGGCAGACTTCTGGAGTCAGGCAGCATCCTATGAGCCAGCGGCTCCTTCACCTTGCTCAGCCACAAGAACACTGACTTCTAGATAGGTCGCTTGTACCTCCCTACAGACTCTTCCACCTGGCCTGCCAGGTAGCCAGGGCAGATAAGGAATCATTTCTGGGCAAAATGGGAAGTCCATGAGAAGAGACCTGCAGACAGTGACACATAAGTATCCCCAATTTAACAGGTCCTTACTGAATGACTGATCACTTCCTGCTGGGCACTATTCTAATTGGTTGAACTATATTGATAAAAATAAAGACAAATGCAAGCAGTTTGTATTCTCGTGGGGGAAGATAAAAACCTCATATATGTGATTTTCAAGCATATCAAATAATAAAAGTAGTATGGAGAAAGAGAGGAGAGAAAGCCACAGCAGAGCATTGGGAGGGAGGCACGACGCGGATGCAGCTTTAGATAAGGTGAACATTCTAGACCTCGTAAAGGGAAGGTGAGCAAAGACTTGAAGCGCGCTTGGTCACACAATCTCAAGGCCTACCTCTAACATGAGCACACATTACATCAAACTGAACTTTTAAACATGAGGAAACAACCAAGGCTCTACCAGCATATGAACAAACAAAATAAAACAAAACAGGAAGTGAAATAAGAAAACAAGTAAAACAAAAAGAGAATTCCAGGGAGAGGCACCTCCCTGGAATTTCAGAACCAGCAACATGCAACTATCTCCAGTGACACAATGTATTCATGAAACAAGAACAGAATGCTGGTCTCTTACAAACCAAAGAACAGAAAGAAACCCTAAAATTTACAAATATGCACTAAGATCAAATGTTCTTTAAGAAGTAGAAATTAAATGAATTGCTTAGGAAATAAAGAATGGGAATCAACGCACAAAGTATTATAGTTAAAAATGGCAGTCTGACTTCTTGAAAGAGAACAGAGAAAACGAAAATTATCAAGGCACATGAGCATGACACAGGGTTAAAAGACAGATGTCCCCAAATTGATAAGGATCCAACACAATGACAAGCCACAGCACCACAAAAGCTCAAAGCATCGAGGATTAAGAAATTATAAAAGCTTCTAGAGGGAAAACAGGTCACATGCCAAATATCCGAAGTCAAAAGTGGCATTGTATTTCTCAACATTTACACTGAAAACTATGAGGTGATGGAGAATGTGTTTAAAGTAACGAAGGAAAATCATTTCCAAGCTAGAACTCCATATCCAGCCAAATCATCCCTCAGGGGTGAGATTAAGTCAAGTTTTCAGTCATGCAGGGTTTCAATAATTTACCTCCCATGTGGAGGATGAATTCCACCCAAAAAGGAAGCAAAACAAGAAAGATGAGGATCTGGAATCCAGAAATAAGGGATCTGCAAAGAGAAGAGGTGACAGAAATCCCAAGAATGATGTTGGCGGGAAAATAACTAAGAAGATAGCTATGCATGCCTGAAAAGCAGTCACAAAATTGGGATTTAAACACAAGAAAAGTAGAAGGAGAAGGACCTATGAGAAAAAATGAAGAGAGAGTCTGGGGAGGCAGGAAGAGCTGCCAGAGGATGATGCAGGTATGACCCTAGGGGAAGGCAAGCTGGACAAGAGACAAACCACCTCTAGCATCCCTGTGATGCTCAGTCACTGGCTAGGAGCCAAACAGGAGAGATACCCTCAGAAGAAACACGGCAACTGATTCTAGACAGCAGTGCTGGGGCTATGGATCAGTTACTCTCTGTGGTCAGATCTGAGAGAAATGTTCTCATGGCCACCTGTAGTGGTCTTGTAAGGTGTTAATGTGGGTAATCCACAGTTCATTTTCAGGATTTCCTCTCCACATCTTTTTTACTAAGTGGTATACAAGGGATATTTTCAAGCAAAAAGTAGGGAGTGAGCCAGAGGAGGTGGTCTGTATCCATGGTCCCATCTACTAAGCACACTGGGGTGTGACAAACACTAGACAGGCTTAGGAGTTCTGGACCAGCTAGGGCCAAAAAGGAAGACTTCATTTTATACAAGCAAGCAAGGAGACAAATAACTGTAGCAGGGGGCCAGGACAGCACAGTGGTAGAACATGCTGGTGACCCTGTGGATTTGATTCCCAATCTTCAACTGTGGGGAAAGTGGAGAGTAGTCGTGAGGCTGCAGTCACTTTTTTTTTTTAACCACTCAAGCCCAGTGAGATCTGCCCAGCACCTGACCATCTGTTTCCTCTGGGCAGCACCCCAGCCTGCAGTCACCTTTTCTCCAACAGCTTCTTCAAAACCTGGACTCGCAAGCACCTGTCTGAACTTAGCATCTGAGAGGAAGGGCACCAGCTGCCTCTGCAGCACGCTCACGCCACAAGAGTGGAGGCTGTGTGAGCCAGCATGGAGTCTGCTTCACTCCCACAAGTTCCAGGTAATGTTCCTGGGTGGCAGACTCTGCACACTCGTGCCTTACACCAGTCTTCACTTTTAGGGAACCATCTCCTATGTGAGTTAGAGCACAAAATCCCTGTGATAAAGCCCTTGTTACACACCCCTGCACAAACACACTGAAATAGCAGCTGAGCTGTCGATCCAGGAGGGGATGAACACAGGAAAAAGACATGGAATGAAGACACTAAGTGTGGCTATTCCAAGGGATACTTTTTCGAGCTGTCAGAAGCTAGAGATACACTGATAAGTAACATTTTGAAAATTAGGGCAGGAAAAGGAGATTGCTATTAATTTCAAGAAAAACAAGGTAATGCCCCAAAATGAATAAATGTAGGACATATATACAATACATATATGTCCACAATAATAAAATGTGTATGACTTCAGCAAATATCTACACAAAAAAAACTATACCAGGAAAATGAAGAGATCTATATGAGACCCCCCCCCCAAAAAAAGAAAATCAAAAAACAACACACAAAAAAACAGGCACTGTAGAGCTAAATCCTGATGAAGACGTCATAACACACATTATGGAAATTTGGACATCTGAAAAGGACTGAGAAGGAAGAACGTGGGAATGGCTTACAGGCAGATGGGAGAGACATCCATTAAGCAAAACTGACTCCATTGGCGTTTTCTCCCTTTATGACTTCCTATTTTTGGTGCACTTACTCTATCGGGCAGCCTTTTAAAAAGTAAATGGACTGATGGTTCAACCTTGCAGCAGCTCTATGAGGTATACTATTAAGTTAATTTTACTTTATTTAAGAGTATAGGTATTTTGCCTGCTTGGATGTCTGTATACACTATGTATGACTGGTGCCAACAGAAGCCGGAAGAGGGTGTTGGCTTCCCTGGAACTGGAGTTACAGACGGTTGTGAGCTGTGATGTGGGTGCTGGAAATCGAATCCAGGTCTTCTGGAAGAGCACCCATTGCATGAGCCATCTCTCCAACCCCTGTTATGGGATATTTGTACACTGTGAAGATATATTGCTGTGATTGGTTTAATAAAGAGCTGAATGGCCAATAGTTAAGCAGAAGAGATAAGTGGGTGGGACTTATGGGCAGAGAGAAGAAACTCAAGATGAATCTAGGTGTGAGAGGGGACACCATCGAGGCACAGAACAAGTCAGACACACAGAATGAAGAGAGAGGTAAAAGCACACGGCAAAACATAGATTAATAAAAAAATGCATTAATTTAAGTTGTAAGAGCTCTTGGAACAAGCCTAAGCTAATGGCCAAGCTTTCATAATTGTTAAGTCTCTGTGTCATTATTTGTGAGCTGGCAGCCAATGAAAAAGCTTGCTACAAGCCCCAGTACACTATTTTAATCTTCACTTATATGCAAAAAGCCTAAGGCACCAAGATGTTAGTTTTCCAGTATTAGGGTAAACAGCACTACAGAAATTCAACGGCAGTAGATGATGCCAAGGCTGTGCTTTTGGATCCTTCCTTATAAACTCAAAGAAATACATTTATGTACAATAATTACATGTTGTTAAAATACTTTCAGTGTCATGAAATTATATGACAAAGTTTATTATAGGATTCTTATTTAATTAATTGAAAATAACTTTTCATGCAATATAATCCGATCATAGTTTCTCCTCCCCCAGATCCTCCCCACCTCTCCACCCACCCAAATTCACACCCTTTCTTGCTCTCATTAGAAAACAAACAAGACATCTAAAGCAAAACAAACCAGAATAGGACAAAACACACAACAAACAGGAAAAGGAAGCCAAACAAAAAGCACAATAAACACATACAGACATAGAGACACACAAATCTGCACAACAAAAATCCCATAAAAACACAAAACCCGGACCTATAATACATAAGCAAAGGACGTGTAAGATTAACAAAACAGAAAAAGCCCAGACAAAGCATATGAGACAAAAACAAACAAAACAACTTCACAATAGCACTAAGCTCATTTTGTCCTGGCCATCTACTATTGGGCACTGAGTCTGCTCTTAAGTGTGGTCTGTAGACCCAGGGACACTCCACTGGAGAAGAGGAATTTTTCCTTTGTGAGTGCTTGTCAGTTGGAGACAGTGTCTAGGTTAGAGACGGGGGCTTGAGTTCACTTCCCCTTTCTGTGCTGGGACCCCATCTGGCTAAGACCTGTGAAGGTCCTGTGCATGCTCTGAGTTCATATATGTGTCCTGCTTTATCTAGAAGTCCTTGATTCCTTGCTGCCTTCCACGCCCACTGGCTCTTACAGTCTCTCCACCTCCACTTCAGTCGAGTTCCCTGAGCCATGAGGGGAAGGATTCGAAACAGACATCTCATTCAGGATTGAGTGTTGTCTAGTTGTGGGTCGCTGTATTTGTTCCATCTACCATAGGAGGAGGAGTCTCTGATGATGGACACTGATCTAATTCCTAGGCTGGTGTCTACAGGATGCCTTTAAAGCCATTCACTCAACTGTCAGAGTGTGCCATGCACCTGAGTCAGTCATCCAACAACATCTGATTTATAGCTAAAAATTCTGTAGTTCAAATAAGTTACACAATTAGTCTCAGGTCATTGTGGTGGTTTGATAAAAATGGCCCCCATAGGTCCATAGGGAGTGGCACTATTAGGAGGTGCAGCCTTGTTGGAGTAGGTGTGGCTTTGTTGGAAGAAGTATGTCCCTGGGGGACAGGCTTTGAGGTCTCAGATGCTCAAGCCAAACCCAGTGTGGCAGTCTCTTCCTGCTGCCTGCAGATCTAGATGTAGAACTGTCAGCTGTCTCTCCAGCACCATGTCTGCCTGCACGCCACCATGCTTCCTTCCATGATGATAATGGACTAAACCTCTAAACTGTAAGACAGCCCCAATTGAATGCTTTCTTTTATAAAAGTTGCTCTAGTCATGGTGTCTCTTCACAGCAATAAAACATTAACTAAGACAGTCATCTATGTGGTAAAGGTTAGATGGCAGGATTTATTTATTTACTTGTGTGTGTGTGTGTGTGTATGTGCACATATGTGGGTGCCAGAAAAAGATGTCAGGTGTCTTCCCCCACTGCCCTCCACCTGTTCTTTTTAATTTATTTTATGTGTGTGAATGAGCGTTTTGCCCTATGTATACCACACAGATGCCTGGTGCCCACAGACGCCTGAAAGAGAGTACCGAATCTCCTGGAACTGGAGTTATCACAAGGTACTGAGAACTGAATCCAGGTCCTCTGCAAGAACAGCAGGTTATTCTTAAGTGCTGAGTCTTTTCTCTAGCTCATACCTTATTTTCTGAGACAGTCTCTTACTGACTGTAATGCCAACTCAGCTAGACCAGCTGGCTGGCCAGTGAACTTCAGGGATCTGTCTCCTCTCTGACTCCCTCTGCCACCCAGTACTGAGGTTACAGAAATATCCAACTTTTATGGGATGCTGGGCATCCAAACTCAAGTCCTCATGCTTTCAAAAGACAGACAGTTCAACCACAGCACCATTTCCCTGCCCCAGAAGTCAAAATCTGAAAGTACTTTCACCGCCAAATTTCTGAACATCAGAAAAGAAATAAAGTAACTAAACCATATCTGTCTGGGATAAGACTAAGACAACACATTCAGAAGATGAATAAAAATTAATTCAAAAGGCCATAATCCTCCCCAGTCTTGAAGAAAGGTAGAACTTTGAAGGAGAGTGGGAGGAAGGGGATTCAGTCATGTGAGTCTCACAAGGTACAGTGAGTCTGTGCACAGAAACAAGTCAGGGCAGTGAGGGCAAGAACGTTCTTGTCAGATCCAGGCAGAAACAAAACCTAGTCCACAGTTCTAAACGTCTGAGTGTAAGATCTCTGAGGGGCCTCAGGAAAACTGAAACAGCCCCCAACACAATCTGCTTATCACAGTTCTGATTTCTACTGGCCCTATAATTCATATGACCATTGTCTTTTATAAAAATACAAAAGCATAAAACATCAAACCCATACCCACACTTTCAAAAGTTGCACCAAATTTAGGTTATCTGGTTAAGAATAAAGTGACAATATACAAAATTAATATTTTAGAGTGAGATGCAACAACTTTTATTTTATATAAATTCTAAAAATCACTGGACTAACTATCGCTTACAAGTAGGCTTGGATCTCATTTGACTTCATCTTGCTGTGAACTGCCATCACTTTGAGAAAACGTTAGCTTGTTCCTAATACTGCAGCCACAGCCAACTGTGCAGTAAAAGCAAAGGCATTTTGTTCTAGTCACAAGCACCAACAAACAGCCCACTGGGGAAATGGCAGTGTGCCAGGTTGCCCTGTGAGCAATTAGGCTTCGTGGCAATCACGAAACTCAGACCCCGGAGGCCCTTAGAAAACTAACATGTTAAGGACTTGTGCTTTTATTTCTCCCCAGGAGCCATATGTGAGATACGTTTTGCTTAGATGGCAATTTTTTCCATCCTCTGGACTGGGGGAAAAAAAGAGAGAGAGAGAGATTATGACAACTAGTAAGTAATTAATTGAATTTAACACACGGGAGATTAAAAAGCACCACTGTCTACCAGATCTACTAACTAAAATGTAATAGCCTGTCCTTGAAATACAGAAATCTGGTTCTGATCATCTGAACTAATAATTAAGATACATACAACTACCAGGAAATGCAAAATGACATTTTTATTGATCAAGAAACAAAAGCAAGTGAGCCTAAAATGATCTTTATGAGAAGCAAGTGAAATGTTAACTCAGATTTACTCTTTTATTAACTTCTACAGTGGAAAGTTTCTAAGAGAAAAACAAATGATACACCTTACAGGCAACTACAAGCTACACTTTCCATCTTACCAAACTGAATTCCCCACCCCGGTCCCATTGCCCATCCATCATCCACTGGATTACATCTGGCAAATTTACTGCCTCACTGCGACACGAACTTCAGAAGTCGCAGAGGTGTAGAAACAGATGAAGGGGATGAGCTCAAGAATGGAAACTGCTCTTTGGGTACATAAATACACTTCCTACCATGCTTCTAGCTTAGGAAATAATTATTTAGAGCAGTGGTTCTCAACCTGTGGGCCACGACCCCTTTGGGGGTCACAAATCAGATATCCTGCATATCAGAGATTTATGATTCTTCACAGTAGCAAAATTGCAGTTATGAAGGAGCAACAAAATAATTTTATGGCTGTGGGCCACCACAACATGAGGAACTGTATTAAAGTGTCACAGCATTAGGAAGGTTTAGAACCACTGATTCAGAGTCAGCTGAAAATATTGCCAGGAAAAAAAAAAAACATACTTAAGAATCTGAATTTTAAGTAAAATATAGAATATTTAAGATATTATTATGTGTATCTAGTCAACAGAGATTTCACTTTATAATAAATTTTAAATGGTGAAAGTTAACATTCACTCTTTCTTACATGCATAATCTTCAACAAAGCTCCTAATTTCTCACCCCAATCCTTTCTAATTTCATTGAAAATATTCATTATTTTACAGTATAAGTACATAAAAGTCCTTATTTGATACTTTTTGATGTGCCAGTGACAACAGTATAACATGCATCTGTGACAACTTACCCTATAAAGGAAGCTCTCACAAATTGAAAATACAAGGACCAACAAGTGTTCTCACTACATCCAGAAAACACAGTCTTTATTCCAAGAGGAATTTTCAGGGGGAAAAAATGTGACCAGCAGACACTGATGCCCGCACAAGCACTCTGCAGACACCCCAGCAGGCACTCTTAGTTTTTGTTGGCTTATGCTGTAGAGGTACTGGCAGAATGGGAAGTTCAATGCCATAACTTGCTTATTTCTCTGTGTTTTTAACAGAACAGGTAAAGACAAAAATTGAAAACAAAAATATCAATATAAAATGTTTTAGTTCTTTTTAAAGGACATAATTTATAACCATTACACAAATAAGGAAGAAGCACAGAGGTGGGGGTGGGGAGGGTGGGTTGAAGCAATGTTCCAAAGGTTCAGTTTACAAGGACCTCACACAAAGTTTTTTTTTCTTGCCTCTGCAACTCTTACTAGAAACAGTATTATTTGTTAAAAATGCACTAGCTGCCAAGAGCTATGGTCCATCTAAAGCAAAACTCTTAAGATGGAAATAGAGTGCTAACACAAAAAAGAGTAGGATTCTGTACACACATTTCTGTAAAATCTATTAAAAATAAGGTGAAATTTTAATTTTGCTATATCCTTTTGCCTAAAAATGTGTAATAATAGATAAAACTCTAGACCATATACCACTGTATTAAAACAATCAGAAGTAATGACATTTCCAACTTTCTAATTAAAGCTTTTCCGTAAGTTATTGGGAATTCAGCACTAGCCCTGGTTCACATGATGGAACAATGGGAAAATTTTCCGAATGGTTGAACACTAACCCTGACAAGTGTGGAGAGCCAACTACAATACATTATATGGTAGCATAACCTGCCACCCACGTTGCTGAGAGACCAGCTTTCAAACACATGCACTGAGCTGTAAAACCACAAAATCCCTTATTACACATTGTCTTCCTTACTCTAGGTGAAATACACCATCAATTCTTTCCATTACAAATCTTTTTCTATCACTATTTTTGAAACCCATTTATATACTACAGGACAAAAATCTCCTATTATTTTAGAGATTCATATTATCTAAGATGAGCTTCAAGATAAAACTCCACTTCTTTGCTTACCATTCAAAAAAGAGCTCACTGCAATATTAGCATCAGTCACTGACATGGACAAAAAAGTACTGATCAAATGTGCACACACACACACACACACACACACACACACACACACACACTACTCTTTAAGAAATTCAAATACACTATTTCACTACTTTTTGAGATTAAAGATGGTTAAAAATATTTTTAAATGAGCTTCCTGTAACATTTTAGGCTGGTTTATTCCTCTCCCAAATGTACCTCGTATCCCTTATATTTCCTTTCTTCAATTCCTGTCCACAATGACCCATGTTCATCGACAGCCCACTAATTGAATTACAGCATTCCAGGAGTTATATGATGTTAATGGTTAGTTATTCAAGTGGGTCTGTTCATAAGCTATAAACTCGGAAACATAACAATACTGACCATCCAAGGAGATTTTCTCTTAACAATCTATAGCTATATAATTTGCTCCAAGTCAATGATGCATTATTTGATGGAAACTCTAGAAGGGACCTATACATGCAGTTCCAATGTCCTCACTAAGATTTGTCCCCAAGTCAAGAAAGCACTGCTACTTCTCTGAAACTTTATATGAAAACAAGTGTCTGTTCTATTTCACACAGTAACAAAACCTCTAAGTTATCAAGCATTATTTATATTTTTAAAGCACATAAAAGTATGTTTCTTACGGCTGGGCAGTGGTGGCGCACACCTTTAATCCCAGCACTAGGGAGGCAGAGGCAGGCGGATCTCTGTGAGTTCGAGGCCAGCCGGGGCTACAGAGTGAGTTCCAGGAAAGGCGCAAAGCTACACAGAGAAACCCTGTCTCGAAAAACCAAAAACCAAAACAAAAAAGTATGTTTACTGAGTGCTAATTATAGGACAAACCATATGAGCAAGCGCATCAGATGTGACTTCAAGTTCCACACAGCTAGTAAGTGGGAACTAGGATTTGAGACCAGTTCTACCTAGTTCACCTGAAGCGTCCATCACTGGGCCTGATGTGTCAGCTGATCCTTGATCTTCTGCCGCTGTCATCAGTGTGAAGCTCTAATGCCATCCCAGAAAAGGATTGTACTCAATTACTGATGAGGAATGCCTTGAAGATTAATGATTAAGTGAGGGTGTTTGACACCCATACGGTTAAATCAATATCAATGTATTGTATTAATGGTGACCAAACATTACCACTTTTTAGATTCCTTCCTTCTCAAGTACACTCACAGATATAAATGTGCATGTGATTGTCCACACACACTTGCACCCGCATACCTGCTCACACGCACACAGACACAAACTATCACACATCAATCAGTCTCTAAGGCAAAAAGTACTATTCATTATTCCAGATCATAAAACATGAAAAGCTGTACTAATGCCTCTGGTGTCAAGGTGTCAATTTCTTTCTTAGAATGATTTTTCGGAGGTCATAACTGTTGTCTGGGTTGCTGGGTTGTTTTTGTTTTTAATAATTTTTAAACGATGTTCAAGAGGCATGCCCTGAACACTTCTGACAGCTTCCCCACCTTTAGAATGCTAAGATGACTCTCACAGCTTCGTTCACTGTTTAGCAGAAAAGTTTAAGAAAATAAATGTACAACGATTAGGAAAGACAGACCTTTTCTAAAACTTTTAGCTTGGTTATGTCTTGACAGTCTCAACAGTTAAGATGCAGACAAATCACTTCTTTTTAAAAACTTTTTCCTATTTATATCCCCTATTGTATTAATTTATTGCTATAAATTTTGGATTACCAACTAAAAATAGCACATTCCTCAAGAAAAGGAAAAGTATAAATGCTCAGAAGTAAAACCCAAAGTTGTCCACACTACTAAGTCAGCTTTATTTTTAAAATGATGCCAATAAAAATGACTCTCAAACACAAAACACTTGGAGAACAAAGTGCAAGAAGACTCAAAAGCAAGAGCTCCCCTACCACAAGATCAACGCTCCAACAAAACGATTCCACCAGGGCTCTGCTGGACTTTGTCTTAGTAAGTGGACAACATGAAATGGATTGAAACTGCTTAACTGTTCCTTTACACACAACAGAAATTCACTCAGAGTGTAGTTTCAATGGATTAAATCTGTGCTATCCAAAACCAATAGACCTGTATTTGTATAAGAAGCAGATGAGCTGTTGGGGTGGACACCAAATGCCGAATAGTAATGATTTTTTAAAGTCAACAAGTAACACTTCACAGTTGTATCCAGTGCCAGGGAACCCAACAATCTACTTATTTTCCTTGATCAGACCTTGATACAGATAAGACATTTTTATTCAGCTCTGGGCAGCCTCGAGCAGCCAAGTGAGAGTAAGGCTAGAGCAGCAGCCAACACAAAGCCAAAGGGAGAAGCTGGAGAGGACGTCGGCATATGACTGAGATCCACTCTCACTAGTGGAGAGGACATCGGAACATGACTGAGATCCACTGTCACT
>CABHPQ010167228.1:11535-36901 GCA_902168405.1 Peromyscus aztecus | reverse complement strand
ACATCGGCATATGACTGAGATCCACTGTCACTAGTGGAGAGGACATCAGCATATGACTGAGACTGAGCATCCACTATTGCTCAATTTATGATGGATGTCTACATGACATATCGCATCCAATCTTCAGTTATTAAACAGGGTAGGAACTGTGAATCTCAGATTTTTAAAGTAAATACTGAAAATTTAAAAAGACAGAGATATTCTTCTATATTACAAAATAAAGAAGTGATAATACCAAGATTCCAATTCTGATCTGACAGATCCAACCATCAAGCAGCATGTGGCAAAGACAATCTAGAAACCTGTTCCTTCTCTGGCTTGGGTCTCATCCTTCTGTCCTACTCTGAAAACAATACTAAAATCCCAGATTGCAGATGATGAAACAGACTGGACTCCCCACTCCCGTAAGCCAAGGTTGAGAACTTGGAGTTCAACGGTGAGTACACTGTGACCACGATACCTCAGGTTAAATAGAGTTCAGTGAGTCATGGGAATTCCACGCCCTGATAATCTGGACTTCAATTAAGAGAAAATTCTCAGATATTAATTCCAAATTTGTATTAAGCATTTCCTTCCCAACACAAGGCAACTTTTCATGCAAAAAAAGGTATTCCAAAGCCAGGATCACCCCTCAAAATCTCACTGACAAGCCTCAGAGAAATGGTAAAATGATTTTTTAAAATAATTAATGAGACTAATGTTTCCCAAAAAGATTTTATCAACTAGCTGAGCATAATTTTTGTATGATCTTGCCCTTCTATAATCTGAAACATAAAACAGTTCCTACCTAAATACTAAAGTCAAAAAGGGAAGGGGGGATTTCTTCTCATTCCTCAATCTGTGCTTACCCTCTAAGATGCCTTCCTTGTACTGAACCAGAGTTTCTCATCTTTGGGCCATGATAAGATGTAAGTTAGGAATCTTCTAGGTTCCCTGGAAGTATACTTAACTCCCTTTATCATTATTGTCTCTAAGAGCACAAGGTTCTATCAAAAAGTAGAGCCACAAAGCAGATCATTTAAGATCTAATTTGCCTTCAGTCCTGTTCTTCACTAAAGCTGAAACTGATGCCCTCTTCACTGGTTTTAAATTAACTATCAAGAGACACTGCAGCAAGGACAAACGTATGACGTGGTAACTGAGTCTAGTACGGAAGCCAGCTACTCAGCCGTGATGGAAGCTAGCAAGTATCACACACACACACACGCACACGCACACGCACATACACACACACACACACACACAGTTATTTAATAGGTCCAATTTCATTCCTAGCACTTAAAGTGAGTGTCATTCCTGGTTCTGTCACAGTACAGAGATTCTTCTACTTACAGACTAGCTTGCTGAAGCCCATTATTAAACTCACGTAAGCACATATACAAATTTTTAGTATAGAAACAATGGTTATATCATCTATTGGGGGCTAAGGAAGTTGGCATACATTCCTTTCTCTCCTACTCCTTATATGCCTATGGATTAAGAATAAAAAGAAATTCTAGATATTCTATAAAATCAAACTTATGCAATGCTGCAGTCAATACAGAATATTTACAATTGCAAAAGAACAGGCATACTTTTCAGGCAGTTCCTAATTTTAAAATAACAATAAAAGTATGGGAATTTTAACTCTTGCAGGAATAATTCACAGACCCAAGACTAAGTCTTGCCGGGCGGTGGTGGCGCATGCCTTTAATCCCAGCACTCGGGAGGCAGAGGCAGGCGGATCTCTGTGAGTTTGAGGCCAGCCTGGACTACCAAGTGAGTTCCAGGAAAGGCGCAAAGCTACACAGAGAAACCCTGTCTCGAAAAACCAAAAAAAAGACTAAGTCTTAAAGCAAATGGCATCAGAGTTATTTCACAGACATACTTTGTAGGTAAAACCTCTTTAGCAATTCACGAAATAGAAAATAAAGTTTCAAAATTAAATTTTGAGGTTTGACAATTACATATAAAATGTATATAATGCTCAGGGGACAATGAAAACAAACGTATTATGGTTTATAGGGCTAGCTAATTCATTTTCTCATAAATTTCAAGGAATATGCCAAAAGCCAGAGTCATGTGTATGATTATTATTAGAAATAACGTCACTAGCCTTTAATCCCAGCACTCAGGAAGCAGAACCAGGCAGATCTCTGTGAGTTCGAGGCCAGCCTGGTCTACAGAGTGAGATCCAGGACAGGCTCCAAAACTACACGGAGAAACCCTGTCTCAAAAAACCAAAAAACAAAACAAAACAAAACAAAAACACGATACTATGTAGTAAACAACACACACTGCCCAGATTCAATATAGGTAAAATGAGAAGCAGAGTCAAAATCGGGAGCTGCAAAATGTTCTACTCTCCCTGAAACAGTCTAGGGACATCGCCCACTATTAAATAATTGCATAGTACCTTTTCCTTAATTTCAGAGGCATTTCCATAGCCTGATTACTTGGGTTAGTTAATTCAGTCCAAATTGAAAACTGTAAGTTAAAGAATATGTTATTTTAATTTGGATATTTTTAAAAATCAGGGTGAAATATTACTACATGTGAATATTACTAAATGTGAAATCAAGAAACTACAACAGAGACATTTGCAAATCCCTATTTATTTGTACTCTACTCACAATAGCAAGAAAACAGGACTAGCCTAGATGCCCATCAGTGTGAATGGATTATGAAAACTTATTTGTATGCAATCGAATTTTATTCAGTCACAAAGAAAAAATATAATTCTCAGAAAAATGAATGGATGAGGAAGATACTATATTGAGTGTGCTGGATAGTTTTATGTCAACTGGACACAAGCTATAGTCATCTGAGAAGAGGGAACCTCAATTAAGAAAATGCCTCCATAAGATCAGGTTGTAAGCAAACCTGTACAGCATTTTATTAATTAGTGATCAATGGGGGAGGGCCCAGTGTATTGTGAATGATACCACTCCTGGGCCAGTGGTCCTAAGTTCCATAAGAAAGCACTGCCTTCTATCCACAGTCCTACAGCCCAAGCTTCATTTCTTTGGTTGAAAACTGAAGCTCCAAAGATCCTTTACTTACCTAAACATGTGAAACAAGCTGAGAGAAAAAAGAAAAGTGCCGGAATGAACTCTTCAATTAAGCTATAAATGCTACAGTGAGTAGATGTGAAGAGTTGCTGCAGTTCCTTCAACTCACTCACCAGTACTCAGGAGACTGAGACAAAAGAAGCCCATGTTCAAGGCCAGCCTGGGCTACAAAGTAAGTTGGAGGTGAGCCTGGGCTATACAGGAAAACACTATCTCTAATAAAGAAAGGAAGGAAAGGAAGGAAGGAAGGAAGGAAGGAAGGAAGGAAGGAAGGAAGGAAGGAAGGAAGGAAGGAAGGAAGGAAGGAAGGAAGGAAGGAAGGAAGGAAGGGTATCAGGTGCACGAGAGACCCAGGCCTCAGCAGAACTGCAGGTACAGCAAAGAGGCCTGAGCAGGAAGTCCCCACTCCTGACCTCCTGACTGCTCTGACATTCTGCCCTAGCTAACACCTGGCCCCATAGGGAAGGGCCAATCAGAAGCCTTAAACAACCCCCCCCCAACACACACACACACCCATAGAGAAGGGCCTATCTATCAGGAGCCATAAACTCCAACTCCAGGTGCTGAAGCTACAATGTTACAATTTTTTAGACCCCAGAGAGCCAATCAGCTCAGTCCAGGTACTCCTAACCAAGGCTGGATCCAACCCCAGGTCTCTAACTAGGCGGTCTTGGAATCCCCCAAGCCCCCTCCTCCCACTCTAGCCACTATAAATACCCTCACCCTGTGCTGCTCAAGGTCTCTCTCTTACTCTGCTGCTGCCTCAGTTGGACAGAGAGGCTGCAGTTAACTCGTATTTAAGACTTTGTTTTTGCATCAGATTAGGTCTCTTGGGGATCCTTTGGGGATCCAGACTTTGGGTACAACAGAGCACACATGGTGCACATACATACATGAAGGCAAAATACTTGTCTTAGGGTTCTATTGCTGTGAAGAGACACCATGACCACAGCAACTCTTATAAAGAAGAGCATTCAATTGGGGTGGGCTTACACTTCAGAGGTTTAGTCCATTATTGATATGGAGGGAAGCATGGCAGCACGCAGGCAGACATGGTGCTGGAGAAGGGGCTGAGAGTTCTACACCTAGATCCACAGACAGCAGAGAGAGACTGCTACACTGGGCCTGGCTTGAGCATCTGATACCTCAAAACCCTCCTCCAATGACATACTTCCTCCAACAAAGCCACACCTCCCAATAGTGCCAGTCCCTATGAACCTATAGGGTCATTTTCATTCAAACTACCACAACACTCATACACATAAAATAAAATAAGGAAATGTTGAAAAAAAAAAAAAACAAAGGAGGAATAGGTTCTGGGTTAGTGAGACGACTCAGTGGTTAAGAGCACATACTGCTCTTGCAGAGGACCTGAGTTTGGCTCCTACCATGCACATTGGCTGGCTCACAATCTCCTGTAACTCCAGCTCTAGGGAACCTGAAGCCTTCTTGTGACCTCTGCACTCAAGTGCACTCAAGTGCACATACCTACACACTCATACACATAATTAAAAAACAAATCCTTAAAATTGTATTAAAAAGAGGGAGAATTTAGTAGAAGATTTTCCAGATATTGGGACATGTCCTTGAAGGGCATCTTGGGACCCTTATCACTCCCTCTTCTTCTCTCTTTTGCTTCCAGCTATGATGTGAACATCTACCTGCTCTACACCAAGACCCGATGCCTTGCCATAGACTGCAAAGCAAAAGAATTGATTAATCATGGACTGTAATCTCCCCAACTGTGAGCCCAAATCAACCTTTCCTCTTCCTAAGTTGACTGCCTCAGGTACGTTTGTTATAGCAATAGAAAACTGATTAACCCAGGGGTTTTGTGAAAATTTTGTATTTACCCATGGGAACAAAAAAGAAAAGTGACCAGGTATGGGAGGTCAGCAAATAAACCTATTATAGACACAATACTTTTCCCACTCCTGGTTATCTATTTCTGTGCTTGCATCTACCCAATTGAATCTATGTGTACTACAGCTTCCCTTAGCTTATAGTTTGCTGTATCCTAACTCTAAAAACTGTAGTTTTTACATAGTCCTTCATCTTACCTACCCAAGCCTACATACATCTCCTTTCCTCACCAACCTCTTGCTGCTGCTAACTTTGCTTCTATTTCTTGTGAGTCAAATTTATAAGGAAAAAAAAAAACAACACATCTAACACAAGATCCATCAATCCTGCTTCTGAGTATACACCCAAGGAGTTAAAATTTAGGTCTAGAGACAAGCACACTTGCGTCTACAGCAGCATCAATCCTTAAACTGACAATAGGTGGGACCAATGCAGGTATCTACTAGATAGAAATAAGCAAAATGTCATGTGTGTATAATGAAATATTCTAGACTTAAGAGGAGAAAAATTCAGTCATATGCCTTAAGACATCATGCTAAGTGAAATAAGTCAGTCACAAAACACAAATATTGCATCATTTCACTTACATAAAGGTGTCTAGAATAGTCAAATTCATAAAACCAGAAAAGACTACACAAATCCATGAGGGCTACAGAGAGAAATAGAAAGCTGTGATTTAATAAGTACAGAATATCAGTTTTGAAGATAAAAGTTCTGAACATTTGTTGTACTACTGAACTATATATTTTAACTTTAATATATGATGGTAAATTTTACAATTAAAATTTTTTCAATGTCTACAAAAGAAAATCCATTTTTTCTGGATAATTTTGAAACAAGCTAGACAAGCATGGGTCACTGGCCAACCTAGACACTAAAAAATTGAGTAAGTTTTTGTGCTAGGTTTCAGCTGCACATCCACTCTCCCCTGCTTGGCTGGGCTGTCTGGTGCCGTCCAAGATGAGCTGGGCTAGGTCTGGTGCATGCACCTGTCCTCCCAGCACTAGGAGAGCAGGAACAAGTGGACCATGAGTTCTAGGCCAGCGGCTGGACAGAGTAAGTCCGAGGCAAACGGGTGGGGGCAAAAGTAATTGGTAATCTTTATTTCTGAAATCACATCAGCTTTATTTTTTAAAGTAAGTATGTATTTCTATCAAAATATACTTTACCCTCATGTAAACAAAGTTACCATATTTTGTTTTCTTGCTCTTTGGCTGTTATTGTTACCACTCTGCATACAAGCCAACAGCACAGTCCTGTGACGGCTAAGGAAAAAAGTGACCTCAGAGGAGGTGGTGGTGGTGCAGCACACACACCTTTAATCCCAGCACTCGGGAGGCAGAGGCAGGCAGATCTCTGAGCTTGAAGCCAGCCTGGTGTACAGAGTGAGTGAGTTCCAGGACAGCCAAGTCTACACAGAAAATTCCTGTCTCAAAAAAACAAAAACAAAAACAAAAACAAAACAGGATGAATAAATAAATAAAAAGTGACAGGTAGTGGGGTAGTGACCTTAGGGCTAGCAAGGTGGCTCAGTTGTGTCCACATCTCCAGGAACCAGAGCCCCCAAATGCAAGTCTGAACATCTGAGTGTGACTCCAGGAACCTATGTAAAGATAGAAGCAGAGAACCACCCACAAAGTTGTCCTCTGAGCTTCACATGCACACTGCAGCATGTGCTGACCCTGTCAGTCTCTGTCTCCCTGTCTCTGTCTCTCTCTGTCTCTCTCTCCACGTACGCACACACAAGAATGTCCTTCAAAATCATCCTATTTGGTACAAATACAGATTGAGTATCTCTAATCCAAAAATCTAAAATCCCAAATACTCCAAGTACTGACTTAACTTTGTAAGTGAAAACTTCAACAGGACAAAACTTTTAAGACAAAATTACTAAAATAGTCATAAGATTACTTTCATACTATGTATATATGAAGAATAAGTGAATTTCATTTTAGTCCTTTTACTTTTTAAATCGTAAGTCCTAAGTACTTTTAGTGCCAAGATTCTGAATCAGGGCTACTCAGTGTGTACTGGCATTTCCACGGCCCCAGCCCTAACACAGCTCTTTCCTACTAGTGTGCTCCCTGTATGAGCTAATGCCACTTCTAAGCTGCTGCTTACACACTGATAATCCTCAAATCTACCTGAGGAGAATCCAGAAATCAGTGACCAAAATTAATCTCATCTACTTAATTCCTTTCTTTCCACCCTCCCAATACACATTCTTTAACCCTGCACTCAATTCCCAGTAAACGGTAACATCCAACCAGGGTAACATCCAACCAGTTGCCAGAATCTAAGAATTCTAGATGCTCCTTTCTCCTTACCTGTTTATTCATGGTCCCAGGATACCCCGGCAGCCATCAGTCACAATGCCTCCCACATTCCTTCCGATGATTCCTTACTCTGGAAGTGATCTAACCTCAGCTAAATCCTAATTTCACCAGGATGTCAGCAGCCAGGTCTGTAGCACTGTCTATTCAACATTATCTAAAATTTAAACTCCAAAGTCTGACAGTAAGCATGATTTGACTTCGGCCTCCTACATATTTTCATGGAAGCACTTTTATATGTTGTCATTCCTGTGGTGGTATTGTGTTCCCCAAAATATTGTGCACCCTAATAAACTTACCTGGGGTCAGAGACAGAACAGCCACTAGATACAAAGGCTAGAAAATGGTGGCACTCACACCTTTAATCCTAGCACTCCAGAGGCAGAAATCTTTCTGGATCTCTGTGAGTTCAAGGCCACATTGGAAACGGCCAGGCATTTAATTTAATCCCAGAAAGCGAGCCTTTAATCCCAGGGAGTGGTGGTAGAAAGCAGAAAGATATATAAGGCGAGAGGACTAGAAACTAGAAGCATTTGGCCTGGTTAAGCATTTGGCTGGTTAAGATTTCAGGCTGTGAGTAGCAGTTCAGCTGAGAGCCATTTGGATATGAGGATACAGAGGCTTCCAGTCTGAGGAAACAAGATCAGCTGAGAAATTGGCCAGGTGAGGAAGCTGTGGCTTGTTCTGTCTCTCTGACCATCCAGCATTTCACCCCAATAACTGGCCCCAGGTTTGATTGTATTAATAAGACTCTCTAAGATTCCTGCTACACATTCCCTTTAAGAATGTAAAGTCAGAGCCAGGCGGTGGTGGCGCACGCCTTTAATCCCAGCACTCGGGAGGCAGAGCCAGGGGGGATCTCTGTGAGTTCGAGGCCAGCCTGGTCTCCAAAGCGAGTTCCAGGAAAGGCGCAAAGCTACACAGAGAAACCCTGTCTCGAAAAAACCAAAAAAAAAAAAAAAAAGAATGTAAAGTCAGGAGCCAGGAAACATAAATGTGCGATGTGAGTCTTCCTTGTCACTGACACCTCCCCAGTTCTAGGCCTGCTGAGGCACCTCCAGCTGTCATTACGCCATGCTGCTGTGCTTCCTGTATTTATGAACTCACGCTCCTACAGAGAATACCTCCACTTTACTTTGTACCTGTGCAGACTTTATACTCATCCTTAAGGGTCACTGAACCATCATCTCTTTTATCTTTTATCTTTAAATTATT
This sequence comes from Peromyscus aztecus, assembly GCA_902168405.1. Lineage (NCBI taxonomy): Eukaryota > Metazoa > Chordata > Mammalia > Rodentia > Cricetidae > Peromyscus > Peromyscus aztecus. The sequence continues at coordinate 28,440 of CABHPQ010167228.1, read as the reverse complement.
ATTTAACCCATTTCTCCTATTCTATGTGCTCTCACAGCCTTTCAGGTGTATTTAAATTTTAAATATTTAATTTTTAACTGATACATAAAACATAAAAAATATACCATACTAAGGACATATCATGTGATGCTTTGACACAGTACACACTATATAATGTTTAAATCAGGTTAAACATTTTGATTCCTGCAAGCATTTACCTTTCCTTTGAAGTGAAAGGATACAAAATCCTTTCTCTTGGTTTTGTAAGACAGTCCTGACCTCTACAGCACCCTATTTTGCATCCAGAATTCCTTACACTCACCTAACTATAACTTACCACCATCGTCAAAACAACTCATCTCACTCTCACCACTATGCTCCCTGACCTCTGGTAATCACCAGTCTCCCCTCAAGTTCTATCAGATAAACCACTTTTAGACTCCATGTATAGTGACAACATCCAGTGCTTGTCTTCATGAGCCTGGCTTATTTCACTTAGCTCCCATCATCTCAGTTCCACCATTTCATTGCTTCTTATGGCACAGCAGGGTTCCACAGTTAATGAACATTCAGGCCATTTCTCCTTCTTGGCTATTATGAGTAGAGCTACAGCAAGTACAGGTGTCTTTTAAAACACTGATTTTACTTCTTTTGAATCTATCTCTGCAAAACAAGATTGTTGAATCCCATGGCACTACAACTTGAACCTAAATGTCTCCCACAGGCTCGTGTCTTGCATCCTTGTCCCCTAGCTACTAGATACTCTGGGAGACTGTGGAACTCTGAAGAGGTGGAGCCTAGCTGACCAAGAGACCAGTAGGAGCCGGCTTTGGAGGTTACAACCTAGCTTGGTTCTAGGCTCACTCACTCTTCTTCCTGCCCTGTACAAAGTTTACAATCTGTCCTTTGCACATACTTCTGTTGCCATGATGCTCCGCTCAAGCACAGGAGGCCAAGCATCTATCAACTAAAAGTTCTAAACAGTGATGCAGACCAACCTTCCTTCTGCCTGTTGGGTGTTATGGCCACAATGAGGCAAGGGTGACTGCTGCACTATGTATGGCAGGAGCTTCCACTCCATCCTCTTGAACCGCCACACTGATTCACAACCCCAGAGGTATACAAGGGTCTCTTCACCTTCACAAGCACCTCATCTCCTTTTCTTTCTGGTAATTATAGTGAACTGATATCTACTGACAGCTTAGGATATATAGGATTTCTTCATGTATCTGCTAGACATTTGAATGTCATTTTGTTTTAGTTTTGTTCTTGGAGCCTGGGCTGCTATGTAGCCCAAACTGGCCTTGAACTCACTATGTGACAATCTAGTCTCAAACTCATGATTCTCCACCTCAGCTTCCCAATGTTAGTATAGCAGGTATTCATTGAGGTCTAGCCCCTTGGGCTGTGGGTTCGTGTGTGTGTGTGTGTGTGTGTGTGTGTGTATTTTGGATTTTGGTTTGGGGGGTTTTTGTGGTTATAAATTCCATACTAAACCTTCATCAGATTACAGATTGCAAGGATTTGTTCCCTTTTTATAAGTTGTTTTTTCAATCTGATGATTTTTTTTCTGTTTTTCTGAAGGAGCTTTTTAGTTTGAAGCAATCCCATTTGTATTTTTCTTTTGTCTACTGGGCTTTAAGAATATTAACACCCTATCACCACCAAAACCCAAAACAAAACAAAACAAAAAACGCTTGTCCTTTTCAATGTCCAACCTAAGGCACTTCCTTATGTTTCACAGTTTTACATCTTACATGTAAACTTTGAAGTGATTTTATATATGCTTAGAGACTGGAATTTAGTTCTAATCTTCTTCACGCAGAAGCCTAATTTTCCCAGGACCATTCATTAGAATGACATCTTTCTCCACTGTGTGTTTCCAGCACCCTTAACTATAGACATTTCATATATCTTCTAGGCTCTCTATCTTATTCTTCTGGTCTATGCCTGTTTTTAATGCCAATATTATGATTATGCCTATTATATGCAACTATTACAGTGTTTCTTTAAAGAATGTATTACATTGTTTTTGTTTTGTTTTGTTGAGATGGGGTTTCTCTGTGTAACAGCCCTGGCTGTCCTGGAACTCGCTCTGTAGACCAGGCTGTCCTCAAAGTCACAGAGATCCACCTGCCTCTGCCTCCCAGGTGCTAGAATTAAAGGTGTGCGCCACCACCACACCCGGTAAAAATGTATTAATCTTTTAAAATCTTTTTAAGACAGGTCCTCAAACCCTGTAGTCTAGACTAGACTAGAACTTGCTAGGTAGCTAAGGTTTATTGTTTATATATACTGCCTAAGACTTTATATCAAACTTTATGTCAAACTATTTAAAATAAGGCCCATAAGAAAGTAAACATGAGCAGATTTGAAGTCAATGGATACTGCCTTGCATCTTCTTACTTTAGCACACATATTAATAGAATTCTAATTAAAACAGTAGATATTATCTTAACAAAAGAACTGACTTATAACCACTTCTGTCTATGTGGAGTCACATAACTGGGCTACTATAATTTAAGACAAGTAGAGACACTAAGGCCCTCATACATGGAAGAAAGAGAAAATATCATCACAGCTCTTTAGGCATTAAAGACTACTTCAAGCCACCTCTTTAAATAGGAGGAAAAAATCACTTGGTAACACCTTTTAATATTTGAAGATTAAAAACAAGGCTTAAAATTCACTTAAATGTTCTATCTTATAGTCCAGAAACTTGAGGGAAAAAATGCCCACAGTGAACCAAAGGGCAACTTTCAAATATGTTGAAAAAAATCCTACTTAACCTTAAATTTGCAAGCTGTTTTTCTTGTCTTTTTTGGGTTTTTTTTTTTTTTTTTTTTTTTTTTTTGCTTCTTTCAAGACATGGTTTCTCTGTGTAGCCCTGGTTGTCTTGGAAATCTCTCTGTAGACCAAGCTGGCCTCAAACTCAAAGATCTGCCTGTCTCTGCCTCCAGGATTAAAGGCACGTACCACCACCACCCACTGCAAGCTGTTTTTCTAACAAGAGTTTAGAAACAACTTTGAGTGCCTTCAAGATATGTATAAGAAATTATTTCAGTTCATATTTAAGCACAAAAAGTTCCACAACAGTTTTGAAAAGAGACAGAATTATTAGCAAATTGTTAAGTTTTGTTGGATTTTTCTAAAATGTTTAGTTACATCAACTCTATAGTATTCTATTATTCCGACAAAAATTTCTTTACTTGTCATTTTCCTTTCACAGAGCAAAACAGTATTAAGCAAAAACATAATGCTAAAATACAAAAGATTTACCAGGAGGTGGTGGCACATGCCTTTAGTCTCAGCACTCAGGAAGCAGAGGTAGACGGATCTCTGAGTTCAAGGGCAGTCTGGTCTACAGAAAGAGTTTCAGGACAGCCAGGGCTACAAGGAGAACCTTGTCTGGGGGGGGGGGGATTTTAAAATCCAACAACAGTGCCTTTATTTGAAAGCTCTCACTGGATAGCATTAATCTTGAAGAAAGGTAGCACAGATTAAATGATAAAGCCAAAGAGAAATTAAAACAAAGATTCCAAAATGAAAAATCCTCATTTCTATCTAGAGAATCTCTTCTGTATATGTAATTTTTGCTTATAAAATCGCATCAATACCTTATAAAATTCTCTTAAACACCAAGTTGCAAAATTTAAAAATAGAATGCATGGCATATAAATAAAATCAATTTTGGCAAAAAAAAAAATTCATTTGGGGTTGGGCATTGGTGGTACTTGCCTTTGATCTCAGCACTCGGAAGGCAAAGGCAGGAGGATCTCTGTGAATTCAAGGCCAACCTGGTCTACAGAGTGAGTTCCAGAATAGGCTCCAAAGCTACACAGAGAAACTCTGTCTCAAAAAACAAAAAATAAAAAACAAAAAACAAAAAAAAAAATTTCATTTGGCCCAAGCCAGTTTCCTATCAAGAGAAAGTCCATTTTAAATCCCTCCTCAGTTAATTAAGTTAAAGCACACACTGTAGAATACTGGAGTTCCTCTGGAGAGAGTCTTCAGTAGAGACACAAATATCTAGCAATGCTCCATAACTGAAATGAAGGAAAGACAACAGGAAAGAATCCATTTAAGATACAGAAGGTAGTTATTACTCATTTTTCTCACCTTCAATTCTTAAATTACTACTTCAAATCAGTAAGATAATAGAAAATAAGTATTTAAAATGTTTTAAGTAAGCAGAGCCATAATTTCTAGAAAAAAGAAGGAACTCCTACTTAAATGTCAATATATACTAGAGCCTCTCTGTTGTAGAGTGTTGTTTTTAAGGTGTGTTGCTTTTGTTTGTGTTGCATTTGTTTCACTCTGTGAAACTGTGTTACTGTGCCTGTGTAAAGCACCTGATGGTCTAATAAAGACCTGAACAGCCAACAGTGAGGCAGGAGGGAGAGATAGGCAGGGCTGAGAGGATAGATAGAAAGAAATCTGGGAGAAGGAAGCTGGAGCCAGAGAAGGAGGAGGACTCCAGGGGCCAATCACCCAGCTACACAGCAAGTCACTGTGTAAGAGTAAGATTTACAGAAGGAAGAGAATGGGAAAAGCCCAGAGGCTGAAGGTAGACAGGGCTAATTTAAAGTTAAGGAAAGCTGGCAAGAAACATGCCAAGCTAACGCTGGGCATTCATAATTAAGAATAAGCCTCCACGTGTGATTTATTTGGGAGCTGGGTAGTGGGCTCCCAAAGAGCGAAAACACTACCACCTCTCGTAGGCAAGAATCCATGGGGAAAGACAAAAGGGTTTATTTAGACTTTCCATTCAGTTAAACAGTCCTAAAACTTATGAAAAGATGGCTCCAAACCCTCAGATAAGTTCTGTTTTAGTCACTTGTCTTCAGCATCTGAATTCAAAGAAGTCTCTCTTTAAATGTGAGTTGTGTAGTGGAGAAATGTTTAAAAATATACATATGTGATCTATTTCATCTCTTCTTAAGACACAAAATACTACCTGACACTTACTTCTTGAACATATAAATGAAAAAAGGTAAATATAATAAATTACCTAAAAAGATATATAGCTAAAAGTATCATTAATATAAAAGCACTAATTAAAAAAAGTCCAAAACTTGTGGTTCTAGTGAGAACTATTCAAGACATTAGTATATTCATTAAGTTATCCAGGAAAATAGTTTAGATAGTCACCAGGCACTACTCAGGACTGATTACTGGTCTCATGAGGCCGTATCGTCACCATACAGAAATATACAAGAGAAAACTAAGAAACTACCTGTAGGGCTCTCTTTGTAAACAGTTAATGCTTCAGCATTTAAACAACAGAAGCAAAGACTAGATATTAAAGTTTACCTTAAGGTCCAAATATCATTTAAAGTTTCTCCTATTAAACTCTCAAAACCCTTATTTTGTACTGTCAACCTTACAAGAGAATACAAGACATCCTCATAAATACAGAGATCTTGTATGAGGATGTACACTTCCCAAAAAGCATCAAAGAGTTTTTTTTAATAAAAGTGAATATATTCTAGGAAAAGCTACAACTAAGGCTAGTTGAAGCATTGAGCGGATGACTAGCAAATAAGCCTAGAAAGTGAAAGCCAACAGTGACATCTAGTGGGCATTTCAAAGACCGTCCATTAGACCAGACTATTTCTAGTGCTCACCCTAGGACGACTTTTACCTATAACCCCAAATGAGGAAAGCTTTTCCCCCAAAAAAGCTTCTCAATACAAGCAGTCCATTCTGATAAATAAGAACTATGTAACAAAATCATACAACTAAATGTCTTCATAACACAAAGCACTCATTAAGTGTACTGGATAAATGACTAAAGGAAGGCTATCAACTGATCAAATGGGACTGTGACTTTAAAAATCAAGATATTTTGAATTAAGAAACATTAGAGCAAAGCCAACCGTTGGTGGCACATGCCTTTAACCCCAGGACTCAGGAGGCAGAGGCAGGTGGACCTCTGAGTTCAAGGCCAGCCTGATTTGTAAGATGAGTTCCAGGACAGCCAGAGCTACACAGAAAAACCCTGTCTCGAAATGCCCCCCACCCCAAAAAAGAAACCAGCTGATTTATTTGTGAATTCATTCAATAACAAAAAGTTCATAATGATGTCAGACAATATTTCAAACTAAAAAATGTATATATATATATTATTGATAGTAATTTTTCAAAAACTAAAATTATTTTTCAAGGAAAATCCTTTAAAAGTAAAGTAACCCAAGTGTGCTAGCACACACCTGTAATCTTGGCATGGGGTAGGAGGGTATTAGTTCAAGGCTAGTCTTCTCAGCATTGTGGGAAGTCCCTGTCTTAAAAACAAAAGGAAAGTAACAGAATACATACACAAGCAACTAGGTAGGCGTCTCAAAAAACAAACAAGTCCTGACATAAGCAAAATGGTAAAATGGAACTGCAATACCTGTCAATCAGACCAAATCTCTACACCTGTACACAAAAATACTTTTGCAAAAGCTAATAGAGCCAGGTGAGATTACAGAACCTTGGTATGAGGGTAGCAGTATATCAAACAGGACAGGAAGGACAGTTTTGTATCACTCCTGTCGCTCTTCCCATAATCCCAAGCAGCACAATGAGAAGAGATGAACTCTGCCTGGACTTTGCCTCAGACCCCAATGTAGAGCCCAATCCAGGAAAGGCCAGCCAGCACAGGGCAAGACACCACAGCTCCTGACTGCCAGTACTCATGGATGCTCATCAAGCATGCATTGTACAGGGACAGATCCTAGGCTTCAGACCTGCCTGGGATACTCTAGATCTGGGCCTACCCCATCACCACTCCAGTCTCCAACGACTTAGTCCTAAAACAGCCCTGGCATCTCTGAACACTACAGTGTCCCAACAACAAGCTGGATCCCAAGGACCAAGGCATCAGTCCTGCCCCAGCATCATACCATCTTTCCCAAAGTCGTATTCATTAGGCTAGCACCTGCTGACCCTGCTATCAAGCAAAGCTGTGTGGGCTGGCATCCACAGACAATGGCTGAAGGAATAGGTGGATAGGCAGACTGGTCTGGCAGCCACAAGTCCATGCAACAAGACCACATCTACAGGCTCTTGTTTGTTTGTTTGTTTGTTTGTTTGCTTTTTTCAGACTAGCACTTGAAACCACAGGCTGCAAGCAAACCCCTGCAGATTTAACCTGCACCCACAATCCAATCCTACAAAGAATCCTGTAAACTCAGGCTCTAGTAACCCTACAGACCAGACTTGGTCAAACATACTTAGGATCCAAGTCTATCCCAAAAGACTGATACCAGTCCAGCATCCAAAGACTGAGGTTCCACAGTCATTACTATAAATCCAGGTTTTAGGCATGCCCCTCTGGACTTAGGAATCAGATTAACTCAGTGCCCTAGCAGTGGGAAGACTCCCATGGACTTTGGCTCCAGGTCTATTCCAATAGTCCTTCCCAGCATGTGATAGTCTCCAATGGGCCCAGGCATCAGGTCTATCCTAGCACATGAGAAGCCCTTACACACTCATGAACAAGACTACCACAAAGTTATGTCAGTCAGCCCTGTAGACATACACTTCTAGCTATCCTTCATAAAAACAAGCTCCACTTCTATGAAGACACCAGACTTACACACCAGCTCATCTACTGGAAGCAGGCCAGACTCCCAGAGGACTCCAGTGCAAACATACCCATGGAGCACCTCAGTTGTCTTTCCCAGAAGTCTCTAGATGGGCTGGCTGGTGATGGACTTTCCTAGGCAGTCTTCAAAGACTGGAATAATTTCCTTCTTCTTCAAGGACACACAGTAAGATCATGACATAAGAATCAAGAGCAAGCTCACACACGATTGAGCCTGTATGAAAATGAGTATTCAGAGACGGGTAATGCCTGGGGGGCACTCACCAACCTAAGAGAGAACACCTGTGTAGCCTGGGCAGGCGTCTCCATGACGGTTAGGTGACCTGCTGACGTCCCACGTAACCCTAGTCAGAAGCTCATTTTTTAATAAAAGGGGGACCTGTAGGGCCCTGGCCCCCATTTTGGGTAACTGCTGCCTTGCTTGCGCACCTTGACCTTGATATCCTCCCTATGCTAATTCTCTGCCAGGTTCCACCCTCCTGAATGCTTAAGAGAAGTTCCTTGTCTGTGTATCCTAAATATTGGGCATTAACAGATTAGAAGCCTGTATTTAAGACCTCCTCCCCCCTTCAGTAAATGACATTCGGCATTTAAAATTAATATATATATATATAATTGAATGAATACTGCGAATATAATCTATGAATACCACAAATGTGATTAATATCATGAGTGTAATTAATGAATATCATGAGTGTAATTTAAAAAATAAATTAAAAAATAAATTTTAAAAAAATCCAAAAATAAAAAAGAGAGGGTAGGATGTATGGGAGGAAGTGGACTCAACACACATTATGTAACATACCATGGAAAATGAATATATATACAATAAAAGCTTTACAGAATGACTTAAAAAAAAAAAAGAATCAAGAACAATCCATGAAATACTACAAGCAAAGGAACAAAATAAAGCACCATTGACTGGCACCGAGGAAATGGAGTGCCCTAAAACTGCCTGAAATTCAAACTAACTGCTTTAAGAAAACTCAAGAAGATTTAAGAAAAAAAAAATTTTTTTTTAAAGTACAATAAAAAAACAAAATTAGAAATGTAAGAAGTGGAAGTTTTTTTTCCCAATCAAACAAATTCTAGAACTGAAAAATACAAATAAAAACTTGTAATGCACAAGAGCAGAAATAATCTAAAGAATCCATGAAATTACACCACAAAAGGAAAACCATGCAAATTCCTGAAGAAAGCTTGCAAAATTTATGACATTAAAAAAAAAAAAGGCAGGTTCTAGGAGCTGCAGTGGTAGGAAGACAAGCAGCAGGCTCATTTGAAGAACTAACAACAGGCTGGAGAGATGCTCAGGGTTGAAAGCACTTGCTGTCCTTCCAGAGGACCAGAGTTTGGATCCAGCACCCAGGGCCAGTGGCTCACACCAGGGACCTGACACCCTCTTCTAGCCTCCACAAACTCCCCTATACATGTATGCATACAATAACACAGACACACAGACACACACACACACAAAGAAATAATTCACATTAAAATCACATAAATTTAAAATTTTAATATATAAGATTTTTGGTTGTGAGCCTAGCCTTTAACAGCAGGAAAGGCGCAAAGCTACACAGAGAAACCCTGTCTCGAAAAACTAAAATAAATAAATAAATAAATAAATAAATAAATAAATAAATAAATAAATAAGATTTTTGTCTTTCCAAATCTGAGGAAAGACAAAAATCCAGGATCACAAAGGTCAAATATCTCTAACTAGATTCAATCCAAACAAGGTGACACCAACCCCTCACTGGGAAGGGCTTTTCAGTGATAGAGCTGCTTCTGAATCAGCCGTGCTTCTGGAAGTATCTCCCAGCACTCACTGATGAACTAAGCTGGACTTGGATGGAATGGCTTCTTTGGTACATTCTCACTGCCCTACTGTGCTGGCTGGTTTTATGTCAACTAAACACAAGCTACAGTCATCTGAGAGGAGGAACCTCAATTGCGAAAAGGCCTCCATAAAGGTGGGCTGTATGTGAACCTGTAGGGTATTTTTTTATAAAGATTTATTTGTGTATTATGTATACAGTGTTCTGCCTACATGTATCCCCTGCAGGCCAGAAGAGGGAGCCAGATCTCACTACAGATGGCTGTGAGCTACCATATGGGTGCTAGGAATTGAACTCAGGTCCTCTAGAAGAACAGCCAGTGCTCTTAACCACTGAGCCATCTCTCCAGCCCCATCTTTTTAATTAGTGATTAATTGCACTTGGTGCCAGCCCTGGGCTGGTCGTCCTGGGGTCTCCATGGCCTCTGCACCAGCTCCTGCCTCCAGGTTCCTGCCCCGCATGAGTTCCTGCCTCACTGCTTTTGATGATGAACTGTTATATAGAACTGTGAACAAAATGAACCCTTTACGCCTCAGGGTGCTTCTAGTCATGGTGTTTCATCACAGCAATAGCAACTCTAACTAAGCCACCTACCTAGCACGAAGAACATTTGTTTCTCTTCTTTTCCCCAAGAAAACACATGGATTCTATATACAAAGGCATACATTTGTTGGCATCAAAACAAAACATGAAGCAGTAAAGTAAAATTATGCAATCACAGGTAAGTTGTTACTAGTTTACAATAAATAGCCATTACAAGTATAAAATCTTTTATATAAAACTTGTGGTGATCACAAAGCTTTATGCCACAGATAAAGACTAAGATCAACACACATTACTGGGAAAGTTACCTAAGCACAAAATTAGAAAAGAGAGGAGGTGCAAAGGACCTAAGGTGATCAGAAGGCAAAGAACAGATGGCAGCAGCAATTCTGGCCTATCAATCATCACTGCGTACAGAAACCAAATCCTTCAATCAAACCACCAGGACTTGCCAAGATTTCTGGGAACACTTGTTTCCTGCCTTTTAATTCTTTAGTCAGCAGAGAAAGTGAACATGTACCCATACCCTAGATGGCATCAGGAGCCTATAAACTTATTTTGGTGTATTAAAAAATAATTTTAATAAGGCAAATATAAGTGAAACATTAAAGCATTCCAAAGGTGAAGCGATTACTGTACAATTCTTTTAACCTTTCTTATGCCTGAAATTTCCATAATAAAGCATTAGAAAAAAAAGATGGCAGTTCAAAAGAATATAAACATTATATGCATAGTTTTCAATATAATTTTCTTGTTTTATGACTATCATCTATAGAATGAATTAAAGAAACACACATTTTAAAAAAAGAAAACTAAAAGATATACCCGAATTTCTTGAAGGTTGTGAAAATTATTTCCTACTCTGACTGAGATTTTGCTTGGAGTGTAGCTTTCATCAGATTTATAGTCTGCGTAGATACACAACGTCTTCACTGTGGTTTTTCTTCTAAAAACAGTAAAATAAAAGCACGTGCTTTATCACATCCAAAGAAAACAGTAAAATAAAAGCATGTTCTCTTCTAAGGTTCAATTAGCAATCTCCTTTTGTTTGCCTTCAAACTGCAGGTGAAAACATGTAAAAATGTAAGTACAGATATAGTATTTTACATATTCAAACACGCCTCATGAAGAACACGGTCAAGAGCTAATGTATGTAAAGAAGCAGTTAAGCCAAATTAGGTGCTTTAACATACAAACAAGCATTATTGATGCCCATCCTTTTTATTTAGACATTACACAAGGAAAATGTTCTAACAAGCCTGGATTTCTTTACTAATTAATTAATTCCTTATATTAATAGTTAAAAATACCTAGCTCAACAAATAAACACTTTAAACAATAAAAAGCATACCCTGCCACTTAATGTACAAAATAAAATTCTACTCCATTTCAAAATATACATACATACCCCTTGGGAATAAGCAAAAAATGCACCCTAGAAAATTTACCTCAGGGAATGAAAAAGACTGAAAAACATGAAAAAAATACTCAATTTCTAAAACCAAAGGAAGAAATTTAAACATGGAGATATTTGTTTACCATCATATCAGAAGATACCAGAATAAGTGATAATACCCAAATCATTAGAAAAAGAATATTGAGCCAATAAATAAATTTGTGGCTTACTAATTCAATTTCTAAGTGAACTGAAAATTCATTGTCTTCTGATCATTTTAGATTTGTGTGTTTAACTTGGGGTGCTGATAAAGGTGAGAAAGCTAAAGAGGGGTCACTGGTGTGTGGAGCAGGAAGGATGCATAAGGTGAGGATGGTGTGGTAGTTTGAATTAGAATGGCCCCCAGACTCATATATTTGAATGCTTAGTCATCAAAAAGTGGCACTACTTAAGAAGGATTAGGAAGCATGGCCTTGTTGGGATAGGTGTGGCCTTGTTGGAGGAAGTGTGTCACTGTGGGGGCAGGCTTTGAGGTTTCAAAAGCCCAAGTCAGGCCCAACATCTCTCTTTTCCTGCTGTCTGCAAAATCAGATATAGAACTCTCAGCTACTTCTCCAGCACCATGTCTGCCTGCATGCCATAATGCTTCCCACTATAATGAGAATGAACTAAACCTCTGAAACTATAAGCAAACCCCAATTAAATGCTTTCTTTTATAAGAGTTGCCTTGGTCATGGTGTCTCTTCACAGCAATGTAACACTGACTAAGACAGGGATAACAGAATATATGTGATATGAAAGAAAGTGGGCAGGAGAAATATTAGGGTAGAAAGGTTTAAGTAGGAATAGGGGTTAAGAGGTTAGGAGGAGGGTTAACCAAAACAAAGAATTATCAAAAAGCCATATGAAAATCTACTATTTCATAAACTAATTTAAAAAATATAAAGAAAAAGCGAAAGTTTAAAGGGAGGTACCCTACACAGGTAACCAATGTTCCCAGAAGTCATAATTCCCAGTGTCTGGAGTGCGATACTGCCACAGGAGTTGTTAGTTGGGAAAACCACAGAGCCCCCAAGAACAATACAATCTACCGCCATCATTCTTGGTGGCCCGCCAGAACTAGATAGGACCCTGTTGTTGAAGGGACAACACAGTTTGGTTGGCAGGCATAGAGAAATGAAGCTGGAATTGGGTTGGAAGCTTCCTCTCTGGTAGCTATCTTTCACAGAATTTGAAAGTGCTCTCAGCAGGCTGCTGGGAGAGAAGTCATTAAACAGTTTATTAAATTAAAAAAAATTACTCTGCTGTGGGATGTTCTGTATGGCAAATGTGTTGCTAATAAAACACTGATTGGCCAGTGGCTAGGCAGAAAGTATAGGCGGGGCTAACAGAGAGAATAAAAAGAACAGGAAGGCGGAGGGAGTCTCTGCCAGCCACCGCCAGAACAAGCAGCATGTAAAGATGCCGGTAAGCCACGAGCCACGTGGCAAGGTATAGATTTATAGAAATGGATTAATATAAGATATAAGGACAGTTAGCAAGAAGCCTGCCACGGCCATACAGTTAGTAAGCAATATAAGTCTCTGTGTTTACTTGGTTGGGTTTGAGCGGCTGTGGGACTGGCAGGTGAGAGAGATTTGTCCTGACTGTGGGCCAGGCAGGAAAACTCTAGCAACATTACTCACAATGTTTTCAATTTTTTGTTTTGTTGTTTTTTGAGACAGGGTTTCTCTGTGAAACAGTCCTGGCTGTCCTGGAACTCTCTCTGTAGACCAGGCTGACCTCAAACTCACAGAGATCCAACTGCCTCTGCCTCCTAAGTGCTGGGATTAAGGGCCTGTGCCACCACTGCCTGGCATGTTTTCAATTTTTAATGGGCTTATTTGAACATAATCTCAACAAAAATTGAAAAGCATCTATATTTTAAAATAATCATGCAGGTATATTGCTGCAATAGGGGAAAAGGAAATTATAAAATAGTATTACAAAAGGATCATATTAGGAAATGTTTGTTTAAGCACATTAACCTATATTGGTGCAAAGAAAAGAGCATAGATAAAACCGTACAAAATTTGCAAATCTGACTATTTTAGGTGGGTAAAAACTATAGAAGATCTTAATTTTCTTCCTTATAACATCTGTATTTTCTAAGTAATTTTCAGGATGAACATGTCATTTGGCTATCAGAGGGAAAAAATAGGTAATTTTTTACACTGACCCTCCAAAAACATTTAGAAGTCTACTAAAAATGGCTTTACAAGTTAAGTGTAAACTGGCAATGCTTAGTAACAATGAGTTCCTTGAGCAAAAATAACCTGTGTCGAAGGTCAGCCTATAAAATAGTGGGGTCCGGAGCTCTTCTCTGGAAAACCAAACTCACATACCTGACTATTCATCAGAAAGGGGGGCAAAGATAAAGGTTTTTCTTAAGAAAATACCTTAGTTATTCTGGAAGTGTTGACAGGACAGAGATTACGACGTTTTTTAAGAGACCAGAGCTACCAAACTGACATCTCAGCAAGGACGTATCAAGAGAAAGCAACGGATGCAGAGAAATTTCAGAAGGCTACTAAAGACCTTCTTGATGAGCTTATAAGCAGGAAGTAAAGTTCTACCTAAGATAGAAAGATCAGAGACCACAGAGATTAAAAAGAAAAAACAAAAAACAAAAGCAGATGTAAAGGATCAATTTTTTTTATATAATAGTATTACTTCCAAGTCATGAAATTTGGGATAACTTTGACACCAAAACCTACATGAACACCAGGGTGAGTTTAGAAAGGTGAAAAATGATAACAATCAATGAACATTAAAAACAACAGCAACATACAACAAGAGAATACTCTGCAGCTGACCCAGAACTAATACTTCCTTCCTGTGTATTCTCTCTTTGTTCTATCACCAACTCACTGCTTCTCTAATTAAAGAATAACACTAGGGTAAATGACCTAAGTCAAAACATTCGTATGCGTTCTAATTCTACAACGAAAACCATGCTCTTTCTCAAGTAACAGTGCACTCAGGAAGATGGGGTGTAAATCGAGTGCTAGTCAAAGAGGCGGACAACTCAAACCTTCATTTGATTCACCGGCACTGCGCTCAACACCTGCTGCATGCAGGCACTGTGTGAAGTTCGGATGCGTGTTTGTCTTCCTTTTTGAATCACTGCTACCTTCCTTTAATTAATGGTACGTAGTTTGCTTAACTGCCATTGACAGCAATTTACAGTGATGAATAGATATTTGTAGTTATTTACATTTGAGCTAAACCATACTTTTCTTGAGGCTTATGAATCCCCAGAAATGATAGGCATAATTTATGCTATCTACATAGTTATATTACATTTGCAGAAGAAACTGCCACTGCAGCGGAAGTCTAAAACTACAACTCTAGGGGCTGGAGAGATGGCTCAGCAGCTAAGAGCACTGGCTGCTCTTCCAGAGGTCCTGAGTTCAATTCCCAGCACCCACATGGTGGTTCACAGCCATCTATAATGAGATCTGGTGCCCTCTTCTGGCCTGCAGGCATACATGTAGGCAGAACACTGTATACATAATAAATAAATCTTTAAAAAAAAAAACAAAACTACAACTCTACAAGGTACAGCAAAGTTTTTTAAACTACTAAATTTTCCCTCATACTGATTCAAAAAGTAATAGTACTACATAAAAACCATGTTGTTTCTCAAATAATAATACACATGGGGAGATAAAATATACAGGCTGAATACAGTGGAAGATGCTGGGAATACTCAAATCATCACTCTAATTATGGCCACTGCATTGAGTAAACACCTACTGCATGCCAAGCACCTTGTTAAACTCCTAGGAAACATTGATGGAAAGGAAAGGGAGAAATGCTTCCCTGTTTCTGATTGACAAAAGTATCTTTCCTGACTTCCTCTGTCCTCTAATCTATTAAACACCTTCTCCTAAGAAACAGCTTTGGGCAAGAAGCATTTCCTTTGTTCCTTCATACTATAAATATAAAACCATGCCTATCCGGTCTAGCTACAAATGGATGAACAAGTCTTTAATTCTAGGGTTGGATGTTACCAAATACACTTAACTGAAGATTTGATGCAGTTAGTATGCTTTCATTAGCTTCTCAGTTCTAATAAGTGATACTTTTTCCTGTACCTGCTAACTCCTGAATAATTTCTCATCTGGTTAAGAATTCAAGACATGCCAGGCAGTTTAATCCCAGCACTCAGGAGGCAGAGGCAAACATATCTCTGTGAGTTCTAGGCCAGCCTGGTCTACAGAGCGAGTTCCAGGACAGTAGCCAGGCTACACAAAGAAACTGTCTCAAAAAACAGAAAAAACAAACAAACAAACAAACAAAAACACCTGGCAGTCTCACCACACTAATGAGGAAAGAGCTCTGAGTGGGGCAGGCAGCAGATGAAGTCTGCACAGGACCCCTGTGAGTGGGCAGGAGACAAGTCCACAGGCCGTGGGTACAGAATAACTGCTAGACAAAGAGCGGCTGGAGAAGAGCAAGCCAAGTGCTCTTCGTCATGGAGAGACGGGCATGGTTACAATCCCAAACCACAGAAAAGTTCTCTTCATAGCCAGATTTACCTGAGACCCTGGAGAGACTAAACCTTGCTAAGGATGCTAATTTTGCCCAAGAGAAATGCCACTGAAGAGTGATCTGGGACACGTGTGGGGAGAGGAGGAAGGTTACAGGTAATCTCTTGTTAATGCTAATGTGTTATCTACCTTTCTGAGTAAGCCTCTTATGAGTACATAGTATCCAGAAGGATTCTAAAAAATTCTTAGTTGGAAAGCAGAAATGAGACCCCAGGTGCCTAAAGTCAGAGAACAAAGAGGTTCACAAACAAGTAAAACTACACTCTTAACAGTCTGGGAAGAGATAACTGTTTTTATAAAGCTGTTATGTAACCTAACATACAACAGGGTATTCCTTCTAAGTTTTAACAAATGACTAAATTTATTATATTTCCTCACTTAATTTCTAATACAGTTAAGTATGAAAATAAACAAAAGATTGTTGGAGTCCTACAAAAGGTTTACTGTGGGCATTAAGAACAGAATGTTTGAGAACAGCTGTCCTAGAACAGGAGTGACAAGCTATAGCTTCCAGGTGCAGGCCAAAGGTGTGTGCCACTGACTTTTTACTTAAAGAAATATTTGTTTACATGTTTTCTATGATTGCTTCTGCATTAAAACAAAAAGACTGAGTACCTGCAACAGGGATAATAAAGAACTTTTACAACTCTGCAACAAAAACAAAAACAAGTTCAAAATGAGCAAAGGATTTGAACAGCATTTCTTCAAGAAGACATACAGCTGGCCAGTAAGTACACAGACGCTGCTTAGCATCACAATCCATGGGTGTCATGGTTTGACTAGCAGATGACCTTCCCAGGCTCACGGTGTGACATAGGGCCTGGCTGACAGGGATGTGTCTCTGTGGTAGACCTTTAAAGGACAGCCTTGTCTATATTTCCAATCTGTAAAAATATGAAGAGCTGCTGCTCCCCCATCTCTCTCTCTCTCTCTCTCTCTCTCTCTCTCTCTCTCTCTCTCTCT
>CABHPQ010167227.1:0-49936 GCA_902168405.1 Peromyscus aztecus | reverse complement strand
CCTGTCTGAAACACCTGATGGTCTAATAAAGAACTGGCCAATAGCAAAGCAGGAGAAAGTAAAGGTGCGGCTGGCAGGCAGAGACCATAGAGAGGAAGGAAAAAGGTGGAGGAGTGAAGAGAGCTAGGAGCCAGAGAAGGAAAAGGACATCAGGCTAGCCACCCAGCTACACAACCAGCTAGCCACAGAATAAGAGTAAGATTTACAGGAGTAAGAGAATGGGAAAAGCCCAAAGGTAAAAGGTAGATGGGATAATTTAAGATAAGGAAAGTTGGCTAGAAACTAAGCCAAGCTAAGGCTGAGCATAATAAACTTCCATGTTTATTTGGTAGCTGGGTGGTGAGGCTCCCAAAAACAGCAAAAACCTCCAACAACAAAATGGCACCCCAATGTGGGGCTCTCAAATATCCATCTAGAACCTGAGAAAGATGAACAAACAGGGGCTGGAGAGATGGCTCAGAGGTTAAAAGCACTGACTGCTCTTCCAGAGGTCCTGAGTTCAAGTCCCAGCAACCACATGGTGGCTCACAACCATCTGTAATGAGATCTGGTGCCCTCTTCCGGCATGCAGTCATACATGCTGTGTACGTAATAAATAAATAAATAAATAAATCTTAAAAAAAAAAAAAGGATGAACAAACAAAAAAAGAGTATATGGCTCCTTTTAGAGTTTCAGCTAGACAGTTTCTGCCGGTCAACGCCTGCCACAGTGCAAGCATTGGCATTCTAGAGATCTAAGAAGGTCGAATGCAGTACCTGGTCAGACAAACCTCCGAATGGCCGTGAGTTTCACACTTTGGCTTTCACAACTGAGAAGCAGGCAGAGCCAGCTGAGAGCCGTGCATTCGGAGAATCCAGGTGTACCTTATCAGTTCAAAAGTTTGCTTGTGAAGTCAAAAAAGGCTAAATGATACACAGTAAAAGAGATCCAGAAACAAAAACCTCTAAACAGGTTCCAGTCTATTTTACAATGTGTGTAGGCTTAAAGAAAAGAAAAAGGGTATGGATAGTGATACAAAGAAATAGTTAAAAAAAAAAAAAAAGTATTTAAAGAGTAAAAGAAAAAAGCCATGTAGGATGGGAAATACATAGGCAGTTTGGATCCTGTATATTGTGTTTCCAGTTTACTGAATGGTCATAAGCACACAACAGCTGCTGAGAGACATGGGATTGAAAGAGGGATTGTTGAAATAAGTCAGCCTAGATACTTTAGGAATGCCTGAACCTTTAAAAAGTCAAAAATATATTTGTCAAATGGAAATCAAAAATGCTTTGGAGTTTTGTTCCCACAGGAAATGAGAGGCTGTGGATTCCTTCAGGGTTAATATGGGTTAGGCCTGACCAAGTGAGACCTGAAACTTTGACAGGTGATAGCAAAAGTTACTGCTGGTCTTCCCTGCCTGGCTATTACCTCTCTCTCTTCCTCTCTCTGGTCATTATCTCAAATTTTCTCTCTGGGACCCTAAAGATACTTTGTTCACAGATAGCAGGAAGAAGTATGGAGAAAACTACACCCACATTCCCAACAGTTAGGGGGTGTGGGTGGTTTTTGGTTATTTAGTGTGTTACGGGTGTTTGCTATCATTTAAGACTATAGAATATTGGCAAAAACTTATTTTTGTTACACTGTATGTTTCTACTCTTGTTTAAAGGACTTTCATATATTGATACAAATTTAAGGTAATTTGTTACAACATATTGTATATGTTTCTACTGTTGTTTAAGGTATTGTCCTTATGTAGTTTATTTAAAAATGTAAGGTAAAATTCTAGTTTTTGAAAGCTGTTATTATAAACTATATAGGATAATCAGGAAACATAGGTTAGTGGCTAATCATTTACAACAATCAAATTTGTAGATTGGTATGTTTCCTAGATCATACAGAGATATATTTTAGACAGACAGATGGTCTTTCAATATTTCAAAGTCCTACATAATATGGCATTTAAAATGTTTTGTTAACTTAGGGTTTTTCACGACAATGAGACACATCTGCTTCTAGCAGCACCAATTTACTTCAGATGATGGCACTGAAACTCCTTATGGGTTTGTTTTCACTGTGGCAAGGTTAGTCACTGGGCAAAGAAACTGTTCTTGCCTTCAACTGCTGACAATGCTGTGCAAACTGGACATGGAGGACCTAGAAAAAAAGTGACTCTTGAATTTTGCCAAAACAAAGCAGGACAGTCCTTCAAAAGTCCTGCTTCACAGGAGAGTCTGCCAGAAATTCTGCAGGACACACAGAAAAGTGACTGCTAAACTTTGCCACAGTCCCTCAAAATTCCTGCTTTATAGAAGTCTGCCAGATACTCTAGGCCTATAGGCTGAAGATGAATGCCCCAATGTTGCAGAGGAACTCTGGGTGACTATCCAGGCAGCCAAATGTCTCTGTTGTTAGATAATATGACATCCTTCTGGGTCTTTGATGGAGTTGCAGACTAGATAGTTATAGTTGCAGTTTCTCTTAGTTATGATAGAAAAGTAAGTTAGGTGTAAAACTTTGGATTCATTAAGACAGGATAGAGAATGCATTATTTTCTCTGAATATGCTAAGTACAAATGGACAGAATATTGTGAATGTAATCCTTACTTGATAATTGTGATTGTATATAGTCTTACTGTTTGTTAAAACCCTTTCATTTTTATTTAGACAAAAAGGGGGAAATGTAGCAGAATATTATTTTAAGGTGTGTTACTTTTGCTTATGTTGCATTTGTTTAACTCTTTGAAGCTGTGTTACTGTGCCTGTGTAAAACATCTGATGGTCTAATAAAGAACTGGGCAGGGCGGTGGTGGCGCACACCTTTAATCCCAGCACTTGGGAGGCAGAGGCAGGTGGATCTTTGTGAGTTCGAGGCCAGCCTGGTCTACAGAGCAAGATCCAGGAAAGGCGCAAAGCTACACAGAGAAACCCTGTGGGGGGCAGGGGGAGGGAGTTAAAGAACTGGCCAATAGCAAGGCAGGAGAAAGGGTACGCGGGGCTAGCAGGCAAAGAGACTATACAGAGGAAGGGGAAAAAAAAAAAAAGAGTGAAAAGAGAGCTAGGAGCCAGAGAAGGAAGAGGACATCAGGGGCCAGCTATCCAGCTACACAACCAGCTAGTCACAAAATAAGATTTACAGAAGAGAGCAGGAAAAGCCCAGAGGCAAAAGGTAGACAGAATAATTTAAGATAAGGAAAGTTGGCTAGAAACTAAGCCAAGCTAAGACTGAGCATTCATAAGTAATAATAAGCCTCTGTGTGTGAATTTATTTGGTAGCTGGGTGGCAGGTCCCCCCCAAAAAGAGTAAAAAACCCCAACAACAATCACGGAAGCAGGAGGCTGTGTAGCCACGCACTTCTCTACTCCCACACTTGGGGCACTACAACTTGAAGCAGGTTGTATTCCATGTGCTATCATCTGCCAGGACCATCTATCTCCAGCCTGTTGCAGAGATGGAGCTGTGCACAGGCCCCTGAGGGACCCCAGCAAACAGGAATCACGATGGAGGCTGCAGAGTGCCTGTTAATCCGTTATGATTTATTAGCTGTACAGCAGTAGATCCTCCTCCCCAGCTTTCAACCCCATTACATATTTTATTACAGGTCTCATGTTGGCGTCCTAAAATAATGAAAAATATCACACAGTACAGCTAAGTACAAAAATGCATCAACCTAGAGTCTGATAGCTAACTGATGGCTCTCTTAAAAGCAATACACAGAAGAAAAAAAGTGTTTGAAATCAGTCAGACTGAGGCTCTTTAAAAAACACATATCAACATGTGACAATTCATGTGCAAGAATCACTTTTTAAGTTGGTTTGCTTCACATTATTATTAATAATTTTTTTTTTCCAGATCCAAAGTTTAAATTACTGACCTAGTGAAATTTTCTGGCCCAGCTTGCCAGGGCTGCTGTGACCCATTCATAATCAACTCTTCTGGCTTTAACAGAGATTTAAAAAATATAACATTCAGCAACAAACAGAGCAAAGAAAATGTTGATGGGAAATCATAAATGAGAGTTATTTGTTCAAGGTTCAAATGCTGGTTCCATGACCTGGAAATGATGACTTTCCACATGGGTATCCATCACTAGCAGGCAGCAGGCCCGGTGCCCTTCTGCTACATGATTGTGATCTGATTCCACATCTACACACCACCGAGTCCGTGGTACCTTAATTTGCAAGTAATTAAAATGCTGGGTTTTCTCACACTGCACATCTTTTCAACCTCTTAATTAATGGAAAAGATTAAAATGTAAAAAAGGTTATTTACAAGCTTGACCATACCAGAAACTTTGCCAAGAAAGAGGCAAAGCATTCAGGACAGAAACTGATCGTAGCATGCCATCCTACTGGTGTGCAACTGACTCCGAGCAAAGGGAGTCAGGGAAAAGCAAAAGCAAAAACCAGGTTAAAAGTCTAAGTCTTTCCCAAGTCTGCATTTACAATTAAAAACTCTCTTGGGAAGACCATAGTACTCTGGGAAACCCGTGGCCATTCTGGAGTGGTTTACTAAATCAAGAGAGAGGGTTCAATGTCTGTGTTTCCATCTAAGAAAACTAGTTAGGCATCAACACTGTCCTCAGCACTTCCAGTAAACCCTCAGAGACTTAGCACATTCCATGATTTGCTAACATCAAACAACAAGTTCTAGGAAATCACATTTTTCTAACATCATCCTTGAAGTTTTCGTCCTCAGTATGTTTGGTAAAATGGTGTAAAATTATGCCGTTCCCAAAGCCAAAAGAAAGTAAGAGAAAAATTAAGATGTGGGCCGTTTAAACACAGCCCTAATAGTCCTGGTGACGAGCAAGGCCCCGTCATCACCGGTCCATCATGCTGAGGATCATCTCGGGTGTGAGGTCTCCATTGGGGGCATCTGTGGTGGCTGCCTGAGCCTCCTCTTCTTCCCCTTCCACAGGCTCAGCATCTGGCTCTTTTTTGACTTCAACTATAATGTTCTCAATTGCACCTGTATTCTGGTCTTCAACCTGAATGATGGCTGTTGCTGGCAAAGAAGAACAGGAACAAAACAAATGGTACATTAAAGCCCCAGAGTATAGGGATCCTTTCAGATGCTGACAAGTGAGTGGGACGGCAGCAACACAGAAGGCCTTAGCAGTGATGCAGAAATCAATATTAAAAAAAAAAAAGCAAAAACAATTAAGTCATATATCAAAGTCCAATAGGCTACAAATTGTCAAAGTACCAAATACTGACATTCACCTTCATAGGCACTCCAAATTGTACTTTTAAAATGTTTAGTTTCCCTTACTTTGTGAATTTAGGATTTATCCTAATGGGAGGCAGGGGAGGAAAGTCCAACCCCACACAGCACATGAGTAGGAATAATCAGTGTATGATACAGCTGACATTTCTGATTCTGTAGTGCTCCTGACTGAATGTGTGTGGATGAAATGAGGGGCCTGGTTCGAGATCTAAAGTTAACTTCCTTTTCCGTGATGGACATCTAAACATGGGGTTCAGGGAGAACATTTAATAGATTAAACTGAATTTAAAGAGAGGAAAGGCTGTTCTAAGGAGATCTAGAGACACATGTGAGGAGAGAGTAAACACCTGTTGCCACCCTGCAGGGTGCCTGAAAGGAAACACACCTCTGGACCAGCCCTTACACCTCCCATTTTTCTTTTCTCTTTCCCTTTCCCTCCTCCCCATGTAGCCCAGGCCAGCCCCATTCCCCCAAGTGTTGGGATTGTGGGTGATAATACCACTCACAGCTTTATAGGGCAGAATATCTCTAGATTGTAGAAGAATATTATTTTAAGGTGTGTTACTTTTGTTTATGTTGCATTTGTTTTACTCTGTGAAGCTGTGTTACTGTGCCTGTCTAGAACACCTAGTGGTCTAATAAAGAAATGAATGGCCAATAATGAGGCAAGAGAAAGGATAGGCGGGGCTGGCAAGCAGAGTATATACAGAAGGAGAAATCTGGGAAGAGAAGAAGGGAGAAGGAGCCAGAGAAGGAGAAGGACTCCAGGGGCCAGGCACCCAGCTACACAGCAGGTCATGGAGTAAGAGTAAGATTTACAGAAGAGAATGGGAAAAGCCCAGAGGCAAAACAAGACAGGATAATTTAAGAAAAGCTGGCAAGAAACAAGCCAAGCCTCTGTGAGTGATTTATTTGGGAGCTGGGTGGCGGGCCCCCCAAAAGAGAAGAAACAACAACACTAGATGGGCACTCTTAGTCCACTCCTTGTTTTATCCCTCATGCCTTGAAATCTGGCTCTCTTATATCCATAACTGCACCAATGCTGCAGGCGATGGTGACTGGTTGTTTTTTTTTTTTTTTTTTGGCTTTTTCGAGACAGGGTTTCTCTGTGTAGCTTGGCGCCGTTCCTGGATCTCGCTCTGTAGACCAGGCTGGCCTCGAACTCACAAAGATCCGCCTGGCTCTGCCTCCCGAGTGCTGGGATTAAAGGCGTGCGCCACCACCGCCCGGCTTGTGACTGGTTGTTTTACAAGCCCTCCCACATCAACAGTGCACCCCACTTTAGGACATCAGCACCCTTCTCTGGACTTTTTCTCCTGGAATCTAACAGGCTTTTAGAGAAAACTTCCTCAGAGTCTGTTTGCCAATGTGACCTTAACTTGTTTTCATGACTTAATTCCCATCTTTACAAGAACACAGACCCATCTGGCTTCCTCAAATGAGGGAGAAGATGTCTACTGAGCCAAGGCAGGCAACTTACGCTGGTTCTGTTTGGGCTGGTTGGTTCTTCCAGGAGGTCGTCCTCTTCTCTTCTTGGCAGGTGGTGGGGCTGGGGCCTGAGGCTGAGGCTGAGGCTGAGGCTCTGGCTCAGGTTCAATTTCTACAGCAGGCTCCTCCTCCTCCTCATTGTCATCCAGATCAGGCTCAGCATTTTCTTCTCAAGAAATCAGAGCACAGGTGACAGGTCAAGCAGAGTGGAGAGAGACAGCCAACAACTAAATGTTTGGAAAGCACCATTCTACATTTCCCTTACTAAGGAAAGGTCTTAGGCTAGGCATGGTGGTGCACACCTTTGTCCAGCACTTGGGAGGCAGAGGCAGGCGGACTCTGAGTTCAAGGCCAGCTATGGCTATGTAGAGGGGGAAAAATCCTTTAAAAAAGGTTTTTAGAAAGTTTTTGCTGTCTGTGATGATAAGATAAACTGGTGCTGTGCAGAGGTGTTCAACTTATATACTACTTTCACATTTCACATGGGCTGCCCAGTACTTTCCCTTTTAACTTTAGTACAAGAATACTGAGTTTATGCCAGGCGGTGATGGCACTTGCTTTTATTTTAATTTCAGCACTCGAGAGGCAGAGGAAGGCAGATCTCTACAGAGCAAGTTCCAGGACAGCCAGGACCACACAGAGAAGCCCTGTCTCAAAAAAACCATTAAAAAAACCACTCACCTTCAAACCAACGAGACATCTTCACCTTATTGGTTATATAACGAACTACAGAACAGTGCTTAAGCAAATAAACCAAAGAGTTTGATTATCACCACCCACATACATTAAAAAGAAAAAAAAAGGGGGGGGGTTGGTGGCTGGCCCAGTGGTTTAAGGGCACTTCCTGCTTCTGCAGAGTTCAATTCCCAGCACCCACCTCAGGTGGCTCTCAACTACCAGTAATTCCAATTCCAGAGAATTTAATAATTCTGGCTTCAACTGGCATCTGAATTCATGTCACATACCTTATTTCCCCACATATTCACAATATGAAAAGATTAAATAGTAATAAATAGAGCCTGGTGTGCACTGGGGAAACAGACAGGAGTACCCTGCATCATGACCTGAGCTCCTGCAGACACTAACACAAGCCCCCCATGATGTGAAAAAGGCTTTTTGGCACCAGGCGGCAGTGGTGGTGGTGCACTCCTTTAAGCCCAGCACTCTGGAGGCAGAGGCAGGTGAATCTCTGTGAGGTTCGAGGGCTAGCCTGGTCTACAGAGTGAGTTCCAGGACAGCTAGAGCTACATACACTGAGGAACCCTGTCTTGAAAATCTCCCCCCCCCCAAAAAAAAAAGCTTTTTGGCTTTGAGATATTTTGGAAAATCCTTGAAAGTAACAGAATTTGCTGGTCAATCTCTGCAGATGGCTGACAGACAGACAGAACTTAGTGGGGTAGGTAAGACTGTATGGCCTTTGCTAGCAGCAGGATGGGGTCCAGACTGATTCCAACATTCAGGGACAAAGAAAAGAGACTACCTGTAAGGTCCCTGAATGAAACGAGGAATGCAAGACTAAAGGAAGAACTGACTTCAGAAATCTATTAGATCATCAGGGGCCGTCAATACCTTCTTCAGAGTCAGAAGAGGAACACAGCAGTAGCAGGAAGGAAAGGCAAGGCCCAGGACAGTCTGTGACAGCAGGGAGCTCTGCAGCAAACGACAGCGCTGGCTAAGCTCACGGTTACTGTCAACACTTATAACTTCTGGAGGTCATCTGATATTCCTTGATGCCAGGACTAGCCTTGAACTTGCTATGTAGTGAGGCTGGCAGCAAACCCCTGCTCTGATCTTCCTGCTTCCACCTCCAGAGGAGTGTACCACCAGACCTGGCTTTAGAAAGATCACTATTATAAGAGTGATCTTCTTGCCTCTATATCTTACCCATTTTCTGGAAACTGGGTTTCCAAATTTGTCACCTCTAACCAAATCAACAAATGATCCACTTACCACTATCCGAGGAGTCTTCCTTTTTAGAACGCATCTTTCTTTTTCTTCCTCGTTTGCTCTTCTTTGTCTCTCCTCCATTTTCCCCTTCTACACCGTCTGGACCAGCACAGTTATCAGCATGTCTTGCCATTGTATTCTGGCAAAGGAAACAAACCTTGTTTCACACACTACTAAAAGAGCTAAGTTCAGACTGGAAATTTTCTTTATTTCAATCGAATTAAAAAAGGAATCCATAAAGTCCCAAAGTTCTGCTAACTATACTGAACATATTCTTTCTAACCCCATTCAGGGGTATGGATAGCATCTTGAGCAGTCAGAGACAGGGGAAAGACAGGAATGGAGTGAAGGAAGCACCTGTTGGAAGACAAGGTTGCCCTCTGCACCCCCAACCCCAGGAGGGGTGCTTAGTGCCTATAGTCATAATCAGGGGGGTTCAGGATAGCTGGCTAGTGCTTACTTGGCTAAAAAACAGAGAAGAGAAGAGACTCAAGCGAGCTAGGGATAGGATGAAATGCAGATTTCAATCTAAACAAGGAAATGCCTTTAAATCATCAGCCTACTCAAAGATATCGCAGTCCCTATCAATCAAAGGCTCCCCTCATGGACAGAAGACCTTGGGAGAGGGATGAATAACTCTTTCCAAATGGCAAAGCATCTCTACATTTATTACTCCAGTGACAAAAACCGCATTCTGCAATGGCAGATCAAGCATGTGATATTAAGAACTATAACGGGAAAACTGATCCTTACCCGGCGTGTGAACGTTTTCCCACACTTGGAACAGACAAAGGCCGCAGGGACAAAGTTGGGGTCATGATAGCGCTTGAAGTGCATGTCAAGGAGCTGTTTCTGACGGAAGGTCTTGTCGCAGTGGCTGCAGGCATAAGGCTTCTCCCCTGTGTGAGTGCGCTTGTGCATGATCATGTGCCTCTCCTGCCAACAGAACTACTTGTCAGAAAGGCCTCAGAGGGTCACAGGACTACTACCCCAGCTGCTATGCACGCACACCATAGGCCTTCCATCTTCAAGGAGTTAACACCATCTGTCCTAATGGTGACAGTATATTTAGAGGGATGCAGAGCTGCTCCCCTACACCTCACCACCCCTGCTGGGCTGCTTTTCTAACTTCCTTTCAAGAGTCATTCCAGAGCCAGATTTCTTTTCCTTCTCAAGTCTTAGACACAATACCCATGGGGTTTTTTGTTTTGTTTTTTCCCAGATATGGACTCATATAGTCCAGGCTGAACTCAAATTCACTATATAGTCAAGAATGACTTTGTTTCCTGACTCTCCCAAGTGCTGAGATTACAGATATATGCCACCACATCAGGAAAAAAGTACCTATATAAAAATTTTAAAACTTTTTACAATATTGGGGATATTACTAGCAAATGAGCCACATACCCCCTCTTCAAAAAAAAAGAAGCTGATGGTGTGCCTAAGATATCAACTGTGATAGAAAGTGTATTAAATGGAAACCCAGATTCCACTAACTGACAAAGAGTAGCATCTTTGATTTGGGTAGTATTCCTTATACTGAAATATTCTTCTTAGAAGTAGATACCAGGCAGGGCTTTAATCCCAGTGCTTGGGAGGCAGAGGCAGGCAGATCTCTGTAAATTAGAGGCCGGCTTGGTCTACAAGCAAGTTCCAGGACACAGAGAAACCCTGTCTTGAAAAACCAAAACCAAACAACAACAAAAAAACAAAACAAAATCAAACCCAAAAAACAAAACACACACACACCCAAAGCTACATTATTCGGTATGTAAAAGCCCTCTGACAATACCACACACGGACAGAGTATCAATGGCTTTCTAACTGAGACAACACCTACCTGTCTACAAGCATAATCACACTGGTCACACTTGAAGCGCTTCTCATTTTTGTGGGATTTTTGATGCTGGATGAGAGCATAGCGCTCATGAAATACAGCATCACAGTAGCGACATTTTTTGCCCTGCTCAATATAGGAATGCTGCTTTCGCAAGTGGACACCTGCAAACAAAATATAAAGCCAAGTTGAACTTGTAAAAACATAAATATTTCAACAAGTTAATAATACATTCTATTTACCTAAGAAAAACTTACAATCCACAGCCTAAGAACATGAGATCAGAACTGAAACACTTGCAGAGCAGGTGTGAGACCCTGGTCCTGTCCCTAGCGTTGTCACCGCTCAGGCTTCCCCAGTGACCGCACTGCACATGGAAGCCAGGAAGTGACATCCATAGGGTAAACCAAAGAGAGAAGTGGACGCTGGAGACGACACCATGGCACAGCCCCTTACAGAGATGAGGAACGGTGGAAAGGGGTCACACCAAGCTGTGTGTCAGTGACACGGCAATAGGGGTGGGGACAGGCAAGGACGGTTTGGTACAAGAACTGGGGTGGAACCAAGGGAACTGATGAGGTCACTAAGAGTAAGAACTAGTATGGTCAGGCCTTGTTTTAAAAATAGACAGGGTCTCCTAGCTGTCCTCCTATATAGGCCAGGCTGGCCTGGAACTCAGAGATATCATGGTCTACCCATATCCTGAGTGCTGGGATTAAAGGCCTTCGTTCCCATGGCCAGCCTGGGTTAGGCTTTAAATCTAAGAGTTTTAGATTTAACTAAAGTTTTAGATTTAACTGGGGGGGGGGGGGGGGGGACACGACGGGGTGGGAGGCCACGGGAAGAAAGTGCTTTAAGAAGAGTGCGGTGCACTATTTGGGGGGGGGATAGGAAATTTCACCCTGTTGCCTTTTATCTTAAAAAGAAGGTAGGTTAGGAACTGAAATTAAAGAAAAGACCTGTCCAACTCTACTGTAGCATGGTGCCTCCTACAGAGCAGAGGCAAAAGATCTGTGGCACAAATGAATGCATATACTAAGGATGAACGAGAGCAGTTCGAAAAGTGTAACTAGTTAGACTGCTCAGAAGTATGACAGACCAGATTAAGATTATGAATATATGGTATTCAAAGTCATTGTCTATCAAAATATTACTCAGTCTCCCCTTAAAAAACAAACAAAAAACCCAACACAGAGGGCCACTTCTGTGGACTGGGTTTAATCCCCAGCACAGCAGTGGGGGAGAGAAATACCACATACTTTATACACTCATCTTTGGGCTCACAAAGCCTGGAGTAGGACATCAGGTGTCCTGCTCTATTACTCTTTACTCTCACGAGATCACCTGGGTTCAAGTCTCAGTATCACCAACAAAACACAACAACCCCTAAAGATCCAAACAAACAATAAACCACCTGAGAGGACTCAAGGACCTCTGGTGTATCTCTATGAGCTTTAGGCTCACCACTGTACGAATGCCAGAGTAAAGTAAGATATATCTCCCTTACTTCACAGTGTAAAAGACCAAATGTAAACCACAAAAATGTAAGCAAATGTAGAAAATAGTCCTAAGAGTATAGCTTAGTGGCAGAGTTCTTGCTTCACTACTAGCATGCATGAGGCCCTGACTTTGACGTTCAACACTTAAAAAAAAAAGTATAAATAAGTAAAGGAATAAATTACAAATATGTTCAGGAAGCAGTGAACTTTGGGCTGAGAGAGCAGACTGAGTGGTATTTATAATTCTTTTTCATTTATTAAAGCAGGGTTCTACTCATTTGGCTAAGGGTAGGCTTAAACTCCTAGAATCAAAGGATTCTCCTGCTTCAGACATCTGAGTAACTGGGACACCAGGGGTGTGTCACTAAAGTCATCTCTTGTCTTCTGTCTGCCTCTGTTTAAGACAGGGTCTCATGTAACCCAGGATGGCCTTGAATTCCTGATTCTTCTGCTCCAACTTCCCAAATGCTGGCACTTAACTACTCCTGGCTTCTATACTTCTTTAGTTATAAAGATTAAGAGAATTCTAGATGATCCTATGTGCAAGCATGGGTTACATTAAAATTCCTACAGATGAATTCTCCCTCTATGTAATTCTGGCTTACCTATGCACAAGAATAGTTACCACCAAACCAATAAAATACTCCAATTATTGAGAGAATATACAAATATTCTTGAAAAACCTGAAGGAAAATGCCCTTAATTTGAAACATGTTACTTTCTGAACATTTAGAGAATGAAAGCTACTATCACAGGTCTATTTCCCACTACAGTTTCCATTTAACTTGTGTATAATCCATATTCAGGATATATTATCTTGTAGTTTGGCTCCAATAAAGAGAAGATATTGGGGAGGGAACAGTGCATGCAGCTAAGCAATGGCTTTCACCAAGTGGTAAGCTATTTACATACACAAAAGTATGAACTGAAGGGTGAAATTTTTATCCTTTTATTTTCATGAATTCTTTATTTGCCTCTAGTAAATCTACTTACCCAAATCACTTTTTCGGGCTATGACAGTGTCACAGTGGGGACAATGAAATTTGGCCACATTTTCTGTGTGCTTCTGTAAAATGTGCATCTTCATGGTACCACTTTGGGTAAACCGAGCATGACAAATATAACATTCATAAGGTTTTTCCCCTTAAAAGGAAATACAGAATGAACAAATTAAATGAATAAATACTATGGCTTAGTTGGTGAGTAGCTGAGTGGCAGATACATACATTAGGCCACACAGAATCTAAGGTTCTACTTCAGAAGGTAAGGCTTAGTGTAACTGTTCAGCTAATGCCTAGCTTCAGAATTAGTAAACAGACCCTATTATACCTTTGCTCTGCTCAGCTTTCTATAAAGCTTTCCATTTTAGGATCATAGTTCTTATAGCAAAGCTTGTCTTAGGAGACTAGAACTATAAATTTTTTGAAGCAGGGTCTTGTCTTGAAGCCTAGGATGGTCTGGCACTAGAGACCCTCTTATCTCAGCCCCGAGTGTGAAGATTATAGGCTTTCGCTACCATACTTAGCACAAGACTTTCGTTTTACAAAATGATAGTACTCAGGAAGAGTCAGTTATGTTAGATAATCTATCCAGACTTATTTTGCTTTTTGAAACAAGGACTCATTATGTAGCCCTGGCTAGCCTGGAATTTGCCATGTAGACCAAGCTGGCCCCAAACTCAGAAATCTGCCTGCCTTTTCTTTCTGGGATTAAATGTGCGTGCCACCACATCAGCTTCTTTGTTTAAAAATAAATACTAGATTTTAATTTCATTTGATGTCTTCCTTAAAAGAACCATTTTCATGTTACAAAAAGACTCAAACTGAATAAAACTGCTCTCTAGTGTATTTTCAGAACCATCAATTCAGAGGATATACCAGAGCTTTTCTTTTCTTTTTGGTATTTCTGAGACAGAGTTTTTCTGTATAAGAATCCTGGCTATCCTGGAACTCACAGAGATCCACCTGCCTCTGCCACTACCGCCCAGCACCAGAGCTTTCCTTAACAGTCTTCCTTCCATTCAGGTAAGCCCTGGGTGCATGTGGCAGTTTACAGGATTCAGTGAAGAACAGCTCATTAGTACCAGGGGGGAGAAGTCCTACCTGAATGGGTTCTCATATGCCTTTTCAGCTTGTATGTGTCCCTGCTGGCATAACTGCACAAACTGCACTGGAACGGGCGCTCTCCAGTATGGGAGCGAATGTGTCGTTTTAATTTGCTGACCTGCAACATGAAAGCAACCGAACTTCTTATACTTGTTAACATGGACTGTAATATGAACTCTATGGTTTAGGCACAAAAACTTAGTTTTGGGGCACTAAAGTCAGAAAAAAGTCTAAAAGATAAGTGTTTTTTCATTGTAGCCTTTGCTGTACATCTCAGCAATATTTCAATTCAACTAGAGGTAGATAAACGGGTAAGACACAGATCAGACAAATTGTCTTCACTCATAATTGAATTGGGTGATAAGGTACACAATGGTGTACTACAGTCTTTACTTCCCTGTGGTGGTGGTGGAGGTCCTGAAGAATGAACCCAGGGACTTGTATGAGGCAACATTTCCACATCTCCAGCCCTTCCTTTCATTTCTTCTATTTTTAATAATTTATTTCTTTTTATTATATGTGAATTACTGTTTTGCCTGTGTGTATGTCTGGGTGAGGGTGTTGGGTCTCCTGGGACTGGAGTTACAGAGAGTTGTGAGCTGCCATGTGGGTGCTAGGAATTGAACCCAGGTCCTCTGGAAGAGCGGTCAATGCTCTTAACTATTGAGCCATCTCTCCAGCCCCTTCCTTTTATTTCTATCTTTGAAACTTTTCACAAAACTTTAATAAGTAATCCATGCCTATTTCTATATTAATTTCCTACAAAACTCAACTCCAAGTTCATGTTTTAATCCCCCCACCCTCTTTCCTCTCATTAGTATTTCCTAGACAGGCTGAGATCTAAGAGTCTCTTGGTAAATACCCTCTCCCAAACCACGAGTTTCAAATTTGACTCTAAGAAGTACTTCAAGCATTTCTAATTGTCTGTCTGAATCTTCTGGAAAAAAATTTTCTCATTTTAAGAGAAAAACTCTCCCGCACCCATGAGAATTACACATTAACTTTTCATATTTGCTCAGTGGTCAAGTAACTGTCTCAGCAGCACTGCTCAATCTCCTTCTTCCCCTCTCACTGCCACCCATACCCAGGGCTCCCTACATGCTAGGTGATGCTCTACCATTCACCTTAGCACACCCACCCCCACACCTACCTGATTACTACATACTCTCATAATATTCAACAGCACACATCCCTCATTAAATTTCAAAATTTTCTTAGCTTGTCACTCACATTTATTCTGCTGGT
The DNA here is from genome assembly GCA_902168405.1 of Peromyscus aztecus. NCBI lineage: Eukaryota > Metazoa > Chordata > Mammalia > Rodentia > Cricetidae > Peromyscus > Peromyscus aztecus. The sequence continues at coordinate 34,602 of CABHPQ010167227.1, read as the reverse complement.
AAAATTTTGGATCAAATTGTAATCTTCATTTATTCATGCCCTTTGGAAAAATTTGTAACCTTTTCTGTCTAAAAATATCACAGAAACGGTTCTTACTGTTACTTAAGTCATTTCACTACTATTAGAATTAGAAGCATCTCAAGGTTTCACAGTTCCTATTATTCTTAGTATAGGTTATCTATTCCCAATTGAAAATAAGAAATAAAAAAAAAAATGCTCGGAGGTCTAAAACTATTATTACTCCCGTCTCTTTTTAACAGTGCTGGGATTGAATACAGGGCCTGATACTCTACCACTGAGCTACATCTACACTAAGCCCCCCAAATTAAGAACTGACACCAGTAAATAGCAAATTTGATACTGATCTCATGTGATAGGTCTCAGTAAAAAACATAGGTACACCATAAGTAACTACATAAAATTACCTTCAGTTTATGTGCACAGGCTTATGCTTAGACTTGAGTCCCTTTGCCAAGATGTTAATATATTTATGCAAATACTCTAAAATCCAAAACAAGGGGGGCTATAGAGATGGCTCAGTGGTTAAGAGTGTGTACCACTTTTTCAAGGACCCACTCTCGGTTCACAGTAACTCACAACCAACCTCTGCAACTCTAGCTACTAGGGATCCAAACTTCTGGCCCCAGCAGGCACCTGCACTCCTGTTTACCCAATCATTACACACATACAGAGTTAAAAAATAAATCTTAACCCCCCAAACCCAATAACCACAAAAAACAAAACCTGGAAGAACTCTTAAGGCACCTTTAGTGTCAAGGATCATTGATAAGGGATACACAACTTGTACAGTAGTACAAGATGTGTGGAGAAGGAGATAGCTCACCAGTCGAGTTCTTGCTTAAGGCACTGGGTTCAACCATTGGTTCATGCACAAAATTTTTGATTTCTGTATACTTTTTTTATATCTGGTCTCTCTTCACTGAATTCTTCCTATTCTAAAGTCTTCAGTTAATACCACTGATAGTCTCTAAGGTTTTTTAAAAAAAAAAAATCTGTAGGAAATGGTATTTTGGGGGATTGGCAAGATGATTCAGTGGGCAAATGCAATTGCTGATGACCTGAGTTTGACCCTCAAGAGCCACATGATTGAAGGAAAAACTGATCCTGGAAGTTCTCCTTTGACCCTCACATTTCACAGAAAGGGCAGGAATGCCTCCCCACCCCAATAAATAAATAGGAAAGAAAACAAACAAAAAACCAAACAGCTGGGTGTGGAGAAGAGGTCTTTAATCCCAACACTCAGGAGGCAGGGGCAGGCAGATTTCTCTTGAGTTCCAGGCCAGCCTGGTCTACATAAGTAGTTAGACCCTGTCTCAAATAATTAAAAAACAAAAAGAAAAGAAAGAATGATAATCTTGTCTTCCTATTTATAATATACTTATTTTCTTCAAGCTCTAATTCTTTAAAAAAAGAAAAAAAAAAGATTTATTTATTATGTATACAGTGTTCTGCCTGTACACCAGAAGAGGGCACCAGATCTCATTATAGATGGTTGTGAGCCACCATGTGGTTGCTGGGAATTGAACTCAGAACTCCAGAAGAGCAGCCAGTGCTCTTAACCTCTGAGCCATCTCTCTAGCCCCAATTAGCTATAATTTTTAATACAACAACAAAACATTAGCATTAAGATCCTAGATTTTTTTTTTTTGACAGGGTCTCACTCTACAGCCTAGGCTGGCTTAAAACTTGCAGCAATCCACCTGCCTCAGTTCCTGAGTGCTGGGATTATAGGCATGATGGATCATTTCCATGATTCAGAGTTAATTAACACGGATTTACTCTGGCTTTTCCAGTCTTGTTAGAACTTCACACAGTGATGAGAAATGAATTATATTGTCCCTTTTCCAGCTACCTATAAAGTAACATACACTGCTGAACTAGTCTTGTTTTGGACATACTTAACCAATTATTGTTCAATATAATATCAGATTTGGTTGTTTACTAATTTCATGCAAACCCCCCCCCCCATTTTGGTAGTATCCTTATCCAGTTTTGGTAATAAGGTAGACTCAATTAATGAAGTCAAAAACTATTCCTACCTTCCTTCTTTTTCTCTAAGTGATAGGAATCAAATTCAAAGCCTCATGAATGCTGCTGCTTAGCAAGCAGTATACCACTGATCTATAGCTCCAACCCCACACTTCCATCATTGCAATCATTAAGACAGGGTCTTAGATATATTTCAGTACCCAGTCCAAGGTAACAATCCTCAGCCTGTCCAATGTTAGGATTAAAGAGATATACACCAAACCTTCCATTTTTAAATGACTTGAGTACAGTATTTCTTCAATGTATGGGAGCATCTTTTTGTACTAATATATAGAATCGTTCTTTTTTTTCTTTTTTCTTTTTTGAGACAGGGTCTCTCTATATAGCCCTGGCTGTCCTGGTACTCATTATGTACACCAGGCTGGCCTGAACTCACAGAGATCTACCTGCCTCTGATTCCCAAGTGCTTGTATTAAAAGGTGTGCACTAGCATGCCCAGCCCTGAAAAACTGGTATTCTTACACATACACACACAAAAAAAGTCTAAGAAATCTCTAAAAAAATAACTAGACACTCACTTCTACACTGGCATAATCACACATGGAACACTTAAATGGTTTCTCATGGGTGTGTTTATAACGACGATGCCGCACCAATTCTCCACTGGTCACAAAGGCCATGTCGCAGTCTGGGCACTTGTGAGGACGAGTACCTAAAAGAAGGAGGGGATAACAGGAAGAAAGAATTAAGGGCACATAGTAAATGACAGGGTTCAATGTGTGACTCAAAGCTGTTGCATAAGTTGAAAGTAGCTACAGGAAGGCTTGAATGAATTTTCAGCACTAGTCCCTAAGATGTAAGAACACATGCTAAATTTCAGTTTCTGCTAACTGTTTGAATCCAGTGCCTTTGAATAGAAAACTCCTTCTCAGCTGGGTAGTGGCAGTGCATGCCTTCAATCCCAGCACTTGGGAGGCAAAGGAAGATAGATCTCTGAGTTGGAGGCCAGACTGGTCTATAGCGTGAGCTCCAGGAGACACCTGCAGACATTTTCTTTGTTCTTTCTCTCTTTTAAAGATAGGGTCTCAATATATAAATATATAACCCAGGCCAGCCCTGAACTCTTAATCCTACTGCCCCAGCCTCCCAAATGCTTAGGGTTACAGTTATAAGACACCATACCCAACTACAAAAATGACTTTCTAAAAAGATGAAGTATGAAGAGGGAAGTATCACTGGAAAAATGACAGTGATTAAGAAACCTGAATGGAATGCTCATTTCCTCATCAAAGTTGCTTCTTTAGTACCACTGAGCTAGGAGAGAGTGAAGGAATTCTTTCTATGAAGTATATATAATCTGGTGGCACAGAAGATAAAAGTTACCAACAGAAGGAAAGCAGCATTCACCTCAGAACAAAGTAATCAAAACTTAACTTCTGTTTTGTACCTAGTGTTACTGAGGGAAGAAAAGAGCTCTGTCTCTGGTGGAAACCAGCATGACAACTATCAAAGGAGCAGACACTGTTGTGGAGCAGGGATGACCACCAGACTGTACTACATGACCACCTATGTCCTTCTGCTCATGGTCCATGTTCACCAAGTCATTTTTCATTTGCTACAAGTTTATAGGCAAGAGCATCCCTCAGAAGCTGGGCACGGTGTATATGCCTTTAATCTCAACACTAGAGACAGACACTGGTGGATCTCTGTGAGTTCAATGCCAGCCTGGTCTACAGAGTGAATTCCAGGACTATGTAGAGAGACCCTATCTAAATACAACAAACAGACAACCCAAAGAATGCCCCTTAGAATGCAATACAAGCACATTTAGAAAGTGAAAAGCTCATTCTTCACCATGAAGTGGCACTCTAGCATGTATGCATTTGACTTTTGCAGACTTGGATAACTGCATGAATAAGTTTTACCAAATCCGTTCTGGATAACCACAGAATGAACTTTTCAAAGCTGAAGTACAGTGCAAGACAGAAGAATTCATGTCAATGTATATACACATTGACAAATCCTATCAAAGAACAATACTGTTTCTTCAAAGTACTAGACACATTTATATGTAAGTGTGTGCTATAATGTGACTAGGTGACAAAGAATATTCCAATATATAGCATACTACTTGTAAAGCAATAGACAATCCATTATCTAATTTATATGACTTGTAAAGAAAGACAACTGACTAATTTATCTGACAACCAGTGTATCAAATCAAAACCAATAGTCACCACTTAAAGACAGAGGAATACCTACCCTGAATGAAGTAGAGAATATGGAAAAAACACTGTTTGGGTGAGAGGACTTACAACCAAGTACTTAGGCTAAAAAGATAAAGCCTCCAGAAAAGAATTGTCTCAGGGTTTCTACTGCTATGATAAAACGCTATGACCAAAATTATTTCAGCTTACAACTCTCAGGTCACAGGAAGTCAGGGCAGGAACTATAATTACCGGATTGCTCTCTCTGGTTTGCTTAGCCTGCTTTCTTCTCTTCTCTTCTCTTCTCTTCTCTCTCTCTCTCTCTCTCTCTCTCTCTCTCTCTCTCTCTCTATCTATCTATCTATCTATCAAAAAATTTATTATGTATACAGTGTTCTGTCTGCACATATGCCTGCATGCCAGAAGAGAGCACCAGATCTCATTACAGATGGTTGTGACCCACCATGTAGTTGCTGGGAACTGAACATCAGGTCCTCTGGAAGAGCAGCCTATGCTCTTAACCTCTGAGCCATCTCTCCAGCCCCTCAGCCTGCTTTCCTACCTGGCTTAGGTGTGGTATCACCCAATGGGCTGGACCCTGCCATATGAATAATTAAGAAAAGGCCCCACATGATAGCATAAGGCCAATCTTCCCCCCCCCCCCCCCACAGGGTTTCTCCATGTAGCTTTGGAGCCTGTCCTGGAACTCACTCGGTAGCCCAGGCTGGCCTCGAACTCACAAGTGCTGGGATTAAAGGCATGCGCCACTGCCGCCCGGCCATAAAGCCAATCTTAATGAAGGCATTTTCTCTTCTCAGATAACTTTACAGTTTGTTTCAAGTTGACAAAAAAATTGCCAGCGTAAGAGTCTAAGAGAGGTCTAGTATGCAGTCACTTCCCTGGAATCTGGCTATACCCAACATGAAGTTAATATCAGAACACTGTATTAAAGAATATTTTTTTTTAAGATTTTATTATGTATACAATGTTCTGCCTGCATGCCAGAAGAGGGCACCAGATCCCATTACAGATGGTTGTGAGCCACCATGTGGTTGCTGGGAATTGAACTCAGGACCTCTGGAAGAACAGCCAGTGCTCTTAACCTCTGAGCCATCTCTCCAGCCCTAAAGAATATTTTATACTTGAACAATAAATGAATTTCCAGAATGATCTTTATCCTTCTCTATCCATAAGTTTCGAACAACTTACCTTCTCTGAGATAAAACAACCAGAAACAAGCAAACAAAAAGAAAGCCAGTTTTAACATAGGTAGGATTTTACTTCTATTTCTAGAGTTCTTTCTCACTGGTTGCCTTGGACTTTAGGATCTCATTTCTTGTCACTGTTAAATCCTCAGCAACACAATGATAAAAAGTCTTTATGAAGCTGGGCGTTGGTGGCGCACGCCTTTAATCCCAGCACTCGGGAGGCAGAGCCAGGCGGATCTCTGTGAGTTCGAGGCCAGCCTGGGCTACCAAGTGAGCTCCAGGAGAGGCGCAAAGCTACACAGAGAAACCCTGTCTCGAAAAACCAAAAAAAAAAAAAGTCTTTATGAATTTTGTCATGTAAAAAAACCACAGATATTATAAGGAGGAACAAAAATAGCATTCTTCAATCTCCTCCTCCAGTAAGCCTGGATAGTTTAAAAACCATGTTTTAACCTTTGTTATGCTGTAGCCCCACATTTATATTCAGCACCTGTGTGTGTGTTAAGGTGATTCCTCAGGAGGGTTACTGTTCTGAATGCTCTGCCACAGAGATGGCACTTGTGTGGTCTCTCATCAGTGTGGCTTTTCATGTGACGATCCAAATTTGAACGCCGTGGACATGTGTAACTGCAAAGCTCACACTGGAATGTCTTCTTTACACCTATATGCAAAACAAAACATATACTTGTTATAGTGTGCTTCAGTGTATGCCTTTAATCCCAGCACTAGAGCCAGACATTAGTGCATCTCTGTGAGTTCAAAGCCAACATGGTCTACATTAATCTAGTGCTTTAGCTTAATCCCAAACTACAATTATATCCTATCAACCTTTTATTATCAAAGTCAATCTTAGCAATTAATTCACAACATTAACATACTCACTTCTCTTTATGACTTAAAAAACAAAACAAAACCAGTATTCAATATGTAAAAACACAAATAAAACCTTTCTTTTGTACTGATTAAAAGCCCAGGCACCTGCTAGATGTTTAAAAAAACAAAACAAAACAAAACCAGGGCATTTAATCTAACAAAATAGCTTGCACACAGGTTGTTGTATCCTTTATCCCCAAATGGTTTTACAAGACCATTAAAGATAAACTCATTTTACCTTTTTTTTTAATTTTTGTTGGCTTTGGAGGCTTCATATTACCAACCACTTTCTCTGCATTAACCTCAGACAGCAGGCCTTCCTGCTGTTCTTCCTCAAAATCATAGACAGACACATCCACGTCTTTGCCCTCCTCCGTGTAACGCAGTTTGCTCTTTTTGGTTTTCTTTGTTTTTTTGGCTGGTGGCTGATAGTCTGGGTCTTTTTGCCAACTAGGGTCTTCCTGAGGAGGAAGCTCCCCCTGCTCTAGTGTCTCCACTTCTCCATTGGCCCCCACTTTCACCACCTGAAACCCTTCAGGCAAAGGTAAGGTGTGACATATCATCGGTTCACTTTCTGCAAGGCCCTCTTTAGATACTTCATTCTCATAAGCCCCCTGAAGTTCTTCTACTGAAGTGGTAGCAACAGGTACAGTCACAGGAACAGGTACTTGAACAAGCTGAAGCTCTCCTATGTTAATGGGCTGTTCCTCCATATTTACAACCTGCAAGGTTATGATCTGGGTATCGTCCACTGCAGCCTCTGCTTCAGGAGCCACTGTACCCTCCATTACTTCAGTCTTCATCTGAAGAAGGGCAGGATCCAGCTGTTCCATCATCACCATCTGTACACTGCTGTTGACATCCTGGACCACCTCACCCCCATCTGTCTGGTTCTGGGGCAGGTGGCAAGCATCTTCTTCCTGGCCCCCTTCCCGACGTCTCTGGTAAGTCTTTCTTTCCTTTCCTTTAATGAAAGTTTCAGACTCCTCCACAATGGCTTCAACCGCCTCACCTTCCATTTCCCCTTCCTTTATTAAGGAAGAACAGAAATTGTTATTTAAGATAATATTTGCCCAAATAAAACCATACACATTTTAAACTAAAAACTCCTTGGTGAATGAATTAGCCATCCATCAATGGTTGTTCAACAGATATCTGCCTCTTTGATGGAAGAAAAAAAAAAATCTACCACCTACATTATAAATCTTGCCAATCAAAACAAAACATCTGAAATTGATCAAGACTCTAGATTATACTCCCAATGAACAGAAACCTGGTGGCAGTGGGTGTTAAAATATACTGCAGAAGTGAAGTTCAGTCTAAGAGGAATAATCACTAATAATTCTGGTTTCTTATGAAAATAAATTTTCAAAAGAACAAAACGGGAAAACTGAACCACAACCTATAGACTCAAGTTTTCAATCTGAGTGAACTTAGCCTCCAGAAACAGTTGGCAAGGTCTAGAGATATATTTTAGTTGTTATTACTGGGGTGGGATATCATTAATGGTATCAGATGAAATCATGTAAGGCACAAGTCAATCCTCTACCACAAAAAAATTGCCAGAGCTAGGTATTGTGGCACACAACTATAAAACTAGCACTTGCTGGGCGGTGGTGGCGCACGCCTTTAATCCCAGCACTCGGGAGGCAGAGCCAGGCGGATCTTTGTGAGTTCGAGGCCAGCCTGGGCTACCAAGTGAGTTCCAGGAAAGGCGCAAAGCTACACAGAGAAACCCTGTCTCGAAAAACCAAAAAAAAAAAAAAAAAAACAACAAAAAAAAAAACCCCAAAAAAACTAGCACTTGCAGAGCTGAGGCTGCAGGATCAAGTTTGAGACTAGCTTGGGCCACACAATGAGAACCAATCACAACAAAGAGACAATGGACACTAGAAACTTCAACTCTGGAGATTTAATTATATTAAAAATTATCAGTAGAGCTAGTTTAAAACTTACACATCTGGGGCACATTAGTAAAAAAATAAATTTCAGTCACAAGAAGAGAGTTCAAGATAGCTATTATACAACATACAGAAAATAGTCAATGGTCTACTTACTTAAGTGCTCTCACCACAATTAAGTGAGGTAATACATATGCTAATTAGTTTAATTAAAGAGTTCTCAACACATAGATATTTCAAAATGTTGTACACTACCAATTTTTTTCTGCCAATTAAAAAAATTAATTAAACTGGGTGGTGGTGTTGCACACCTTTAATGCCAGCACTCGGGAGGCAGAGGCAGGCAAATCTCTGTGAGTTCGAGGCCAGCCTGGTCTACAGAGTGAGTTCCAGGGCTACACAGAGAAACCCTGTCTCAAAAAGCAAAACAAAACGTTACTTAAAAAAAATCATGGGAAGTATGGTGTGGTAGTGCATAGCTTTAATCTCAGCGCTGAAGAGGTAGAGGCAGGCAAATCATTGAGTTAAGGCTAGACCAGAACAGACAGGGATACACAGTAAGACCTTGTCTCCAAAGGGGAAAAAAAAAAAACCCAAACAAAAGACAAACAAAAAAGTACATTTTATTCCTATTGATAAAGCACCAGAAGAGAGTTTGCTTGCTTTTATGGTTCTAGGGGTCAAATCCAGGGCCTTATGCCTCGCTGTTTTTACTATATTCTCCTTTAGATATCCTACTTTGTCATATCGTTTTCCAAAAAGCTTTATTGTGTGGGCTAGGGAGACGGCTCAGTTGGTAAAACGCCACTGAGGACGTGAGTTTGATCCCCAGCACCCACAGGAAAAGTTGGGCATGGCAGTGTGTACCTGTAATCACACTGTCAGGGAGGCAGAGACAGGAGGATCCCAGGGCTCACTGGCTAGTCGAACCAAATAGATGACTTCCAGGTGAGAGACCCTGTCTCAAAAATAAGGTGGAAATCAATTGAGTGCTCACTTGCTCACACCTGTGCATACTCTTGGTCTCTCTCTTTCAAACCTTGTTTTAAATTCCAGTACTGAATAAAAACTGAGGATTGTATTGCATACCTGTAAAATCAGTACTCTGGAGGTGGAGGTAAGGAGATCAAAAGTCCAAGGCCATCTTCAACTATATAACGAGCAAGGACAATCTGGGCAACACGAGACTCAAACACACCTTTTTATGTTCAGATATAACGGCTGAGTGTGCAGGCCTACACTTTCATTTTGGAAGCAGAGACTGAAGAATATTTGTGAGTTTGAGGTCAGCCTGGACTATATAAGTTTCAAGACAGCCAGTGCTATACTCGGAGACTATGTCTTAAAAAAAAGACAATTTTGGCCAGGCGGTGGTGGCGCACGCCTTTAATCCCAGCACTCGGGAGGCAGAGCCAGGCGGATCTCTGTGAGTTTGAGTCCAGCCTGGGCTACCAAGTTGAGTTCCAGGAAAGGCGCAAAGCTACACAGAGAAACCCTGTCTCGAAAAACCAAAAAAAAAAAAAAAAAATTATTTATGGGTACACTGCTTACTCTATGAGTTTGGACATGCATACATTTAGGATACCATTCCTATAATCAAAGCTTTAAATATATCCAAAGTGTCCCTGTATTGCTATTATCCTCTTTCTCCTCTTTATTTCGCCCCTGGTGGTAAGAACACTTATCCTTCAGGGGCTGGTGAGATAGCTTAGTAATTAAGGGCATTGGTTGATCTTCAAGAGAATCGAGGTTCAATTCCCACTGGAAGCTAACAACCATTTCCAACTCCAGTTCCAGGGGATCCAACTCTCTTCTAGCCTATAAAGGCACCATGCATTCAAGTTGTACACAGATGCACATGCAGACAAAACAGCCATATATATAAATTAATAAGATAAAAGATTTTTAGGACGGGCAGTGGTGGCGCATGCCTTTAATCCCAGCACTTGGGAGGCAGAAGCAGGTGGATCTCAGGGAGTTTGAGGCCACCATGGGAATTCCAGGACAGCCAGGACTCTTATACAGAGAAACTTTGTCTCCAAAAAAGCAAAACAAACAAACAAAAACAACAATAAATAAATAATTAAAAAAATCTACCCTAACATTTTAAAGTGCACAATACTATATTATTATTAAGTGCATGTATTGTTTTTGTATAGATCTCTAGAGATACTTAATCATCTTATATAACTGAAATTTTATATTCATTGAGTAATAATTCCATTTCTCTCTTTCATTATATTTAATTTCTTTTAGTCTGGCCTCAAACTTGATCTTCCTGCCTCAGACTCCTGACTGCTTAGAATTAAAAGGGTCACTGTCAGTCTATGTTGGAGAGGATGCGGAGCAAAGAGAACACTCCTCCACTGTTGGTGGGAATGCAAACTTGTACAGCCACTGTGGAAATCAGTATGGCGGTTTCTCAGAAAATTGGGAATCGATCTACCTCAAGATCCAGCCATACCACTCTTGGACATATACCCAAGGAATGCTCAATCATACCACAAACATACATGCTCAACTATGTTCATAGCATTATCTGTAATAGCCAGAACCTGGAAACAACCTAGATGCCCGTCAACTGAAGAATGGATTAAGAAAATGTGGTACATATACACAATGGAGTACTACTCAGCAGAGAAAAACAATGACAGCATGAAATTTGCAGGCAAATGGATGGAACTAGAAAATATCATCCTGAGTGAGGTAACCCAAACCCAGAAAGACAAACATGGTATGTACTCACTCATAAGTGGATATTAGATATAAAGCAAAGAACAATCAGACCGCAACCCACAGAACCAGGGAGGCTACATAGCAGAGGGGACCCTAGGATGACTGTGGCTTATAATAAGTTTTGGTTTTACTCAATTACTGAGCAAGCCTCAATCAAACATTTTACTATTAGGATAAGAATTTATACTGTATCAAGCTGATAATAGAAAAATTAATTAATTAATTTAAAAAAAGGTCACTGTGTTCTATCATAAAGTTGCTCATTTTTGAGACAGGGTTTCTCTACATATCCCTAGTTGTCCTGGAACTCACCATATAGACCAGGCTGGCCTCAACTTACAGAGACCTGACTGCCTCTGCCATCATGCCTGTCTCCAGTTTCTATCTCTTAAATCTTGGGAATATCTAGGGTAAAAAAATGGGCCAGTGAGATGACTCAGAGATAAAGGTACTTGCTATCAGTCCTAATGACCCAAGTCTGATGCCCAGGACCAATGTAGTAGATAGAAGGAGAGAATCAACTCATACAAATTGTCCTCTGGCTCTTCCATGTCCTATGGTGTATACACACAGACACACACAGAGTAAAAGTTAATTTAAAAAATTGTAAGGAGTAAAATGGGGATCTGGAGAGATGGCTCCTTGGTTACGAGTACTATTGTTCTTCCAGAGGACCTGGGATCAGTTCCCAACACCCACATGGAGCTCGAAACTGGCTGGAACTCCAGTTCCAGGGTATCTGACTCCCTATTCTATCCTCTTTAGGCACCAAGCTTGCAGCTAGTATACAAACATACATGCAGGAAAAATACTCACACACATAAAATAAATCTAAAAATAAAAAACTAATAGTAAAATGAGTCTGAGAATCATGTAATTTAAAATACTGTTACCTAACAAAAACCACAAGTATATATAAAAGGTTATTGCTAAACAACAATTTAAAGCACTTTTTGTTCTTGCTCTAGTCTTTTGCTACTTTATTAGAGATGTACTTCATCAATTCTCTGTGCAGGCACTGTATCTGTGCTAGCATTGTGGGAAGGCAGTTTATAACCTAGAGAAAGAGCCATGACCTGGTTCAGGATGAAGAGTTCAAGGTAAAATAAGCTAGGCTTGGAGACAGGTAATGTGACCAGGCTGAAAGCAAATGCTCATATAAATTAGGATTTGAAGGTTATAAAACTCTACCTCAGAAGAAGGAAAAAGAGGACTGAGGACACAGCTCACTGTCAAGGCACCTGGTTAGCACTTACGAAGTCCTAAATTCAATCCCAGTACTGGCCTCCTTTCCACCCAAAGTGAAAGATGTGTTGCATAATTTTTTATTCCCAGCCTTGGGAGGCAGGTGGATCTCTGTAAGTTCGAGGCTGGGCTGGTCCACATAGCGAGTTCTAGGCCAGCCAAAGCTACATAGAGAGATCCTGCTTCAAAATAATACTTCCTCAAAACCAACAAAAAAAACAAAACTACCAACACAACAAAACTTGTCTTTTCACCCAAACACTGTTCTGTCACCTCCCTCCTTGTTCTGTTCCTTGTTGTTTTTCTCATTTCCTTCAGATCCAGTTCATTCATAGGACAGTAAAGTTTCCTGAGGTTCTGAGGCCATCACTTTATTATGTGTCTGCTAATAAAATAAAGCACATGATTTTGTGCTTGACAGTGTTTCAAAATAGCTGGGTATGGTGATGTACACTGTAATCCTGCTATTCAGGAGGAAGAAGCAGGAGGACCAGGAGGAGTTTGAGGTCAGCCTTGGCTATACAGCAACTTCAAGGCTAGCCTGGGCTATTTGAAAACTGTCATGTATCTATTTTTTTCAACTGAAGCATCATAGAAATCCATGATGAGTAGGGAGTCTCAGAAGACACAGGAAGCTAATGAAACATAAGACTCAGGAAATTCATGAGATTTAATGGCTTAAGAACCTCAGAAAGTTACAAGATTTATAAGCTCCCTCTTCAAGGTTCTATAAGTAGTGCACAATTACTGGCAGGGAGAAAATTTTCAGCAGGGCTGCCTTCAAAAGTTGGGCAAGGAACAGGAGTTCTGTGGTGGGCCTTTTGGTCATATAGGTGTCTTTGAGTAACCCATGTTCCTGTAAGTAACCCCAATAAACTCACTAATTGGTTCACAGAACTTAAGCTAAGAGGATTAATTTCTATGGATTGTGGTTAGCACCATACCTAAGGTGAATGAACATTTGTTTAAGTTACTTCAGGTAACACCATGCAACATACCCTGTCAAAAAACACAAAACAGAACTAAAGTCTATTTCCTCAAATTTAAAATAAAAGAAAAAACTGCAAGGCCAGGCCTGAAGCAATCTCAATCGATCCATCAATCACTTGCTTGCTCACTCATTCACTCATGTTAGTTATTTCATCAGTGGTGCTTGGGACTGAATCTAGGGCTTTCCACACTCTAGGCAAGAATCCTACCACTGACCTATACCTTCAGCTTAGCAACCTTTATTTCTGGACCAATTCAACAAAGCCCACCATATGAGTGGAATAAAAACAAGAATGATAAAAACCACATTCTTAGGTAGCCAGTTTGATCTGTAGTGCTGTTATCTATTTTCATTACCATTTGCTCTAAGTATCTAGGAGCAAAATAATACAATGTTTAATACAAAGATCTCTTATTAGTTGTTTCACCACAGTGGAGAAAAATATAATAAAATGTTACCATAAAAGGTAGGAGTCAAAGGGATATCTGTGGGACTTTATAATTTATCTATAAATTTAACATGTCCAAACACCAGTGTGCCAGCAATCTGTAAAATCTAGTATTCTGACTGAGAAAGATTAACCTCTAAGGTCTCAACAGGAACACTAGAAGTCATGACTAGACAATTTTATACCTTTGTTGCTCAAGGTATTAAGCCTTTTCTCTTCCTTTTTTGTTTTTTATTTCAGATAAGGTGTTACGCTGGAGCCAGGCTAGCCTAATTCTGTCTCAGCTTCCATGGTACTGGAATTATCACTATGTAGAGGTCCTGCTGGCCTGGAACTTGCTAGGTAGACCAGCTTGGCCTAGAGCTCATAGAAATCCACCAGCCTCTGCCTCCCAAGTGCTGCCTTTTAAAAAAAAAAAAAAGTTTTCCAAATCACTCAAGCTCCAAAATTAATAACCTTGCAAACAAGAGTGATGATCCAAATGCTTAGAGTTAAGAACAGAGAAAGTCCCTATTTATGTTACAGACAGCATTAGAAAAGATAATAATTCCCACGTGGTAAATGTTTAATGGTAGCCCTGTCAGAGAACGTCATCCCAGACTATTTAAATATCCCCAGTAAAAATCTAACGAAGGAGTCTCTATGGCAGCACACACATGAAATCCTACCACTTGGTAGGTAGAGAGAAGAGACCAGGAGTTAATGGTAAGCCTTGGTTACAGTGAGTTGAAGGCCGCCGTTTTTTTTTTTTTGTTTGTTTGTTTTTTTTAATGAAAATAAAATATAATTAAACTCACAGAGGAAAATTTTTCTTCTACAAGCGTCTCCCCCCGCCCCTTGGAGTTTTGTAGCACGTAATTTGAAGAACACAGAAAAACCAATTGTCTGCTGTGAATCTGAAAACTTCAAACATTAAATATTGCAATAAGAACAAAAAGAAAAAAAATCCAATCTAAAAGAGGTCACTGAATTGTACCCAGGTAGAAAAATAACCAGAATAAAGGAATATAAATTGAAAACAGTTGTACTGCCAAGGAATTGAGTTGACAGTACCCAATCAAAGGAACACATGGGACTTACAGCCATGCACATCAGAATCTACTGAAGTCTCAATGAAACAGCTTCTGTTTTTACAGAGAAACAACACATAAAAGGAACAAGCAACCAATCTCTGATACTGCTTAGAAATCTTAGTGCATCTCCTGGAGCAGAGGATTCCTCAGCCTAGCTTTCTCCAGAAGTGAATCCCTCCTCTGAATCAATAACTAACCCAATAGTCTAAATCAGACCCCTCTCCCTTACTCCCCGGAGAACTACACTAACTGCCTTGCCTGTGTTAACTGTTCTAATCCATCTCCTCCCTTCTTGACTCCTGCTTTCAAATACTCAGTTCCTGATTGCTTAAATCTCTCTCCTCTCCTCTCGTTTGTGCCCACCACACCTTCCTAGGTTTTATAAAACTCTTTTGTGGAATGATACTACTAAAAAGGGGTTTACAACATTGCTTTTCATTTTCCTTGACCTAAGCTTCTTTCTTTAGCTGCTTCCTGTCCTTCCCCGGGTCTCTGAGAGCTCTTCCTTCAGCTTCTTGGAGCACACCAAAGTTCTGTAGCCACTCCTGGCACTATCCTTTTAAATCATCTCCACACTTTCAAACCTGTATCTGCAATCTGTTCAGAGCCTAAAGTATCTCTCCACACAGACTACTACCTATTACTTTCTAAACTCAAAGGCACTGGATAGAGAATAAAGAAAGAAGACTGTTGTCCTCAATTTATCACTAACCAAGAAAATAATTTAGTAAAACAGTTTTACCCTGGGGACTGCAGTATCACTATAAAAGGATACATTGTTTCTTTGGGGTTTGGGGTTTTGTTTTGTTTTTCTTCTCCGGCAATGCTTGCAATAGAATCCAGGGCCTTGTACCTCTATGAGAGGCTCTCTACTACTGAGTTATAGTCCTATCACAACAGTACTCTCAGAACAGACCCCTTGTTGTATCTTCTAACATGACAGAAAATCAAAATAAACTAACATTCCTATCACCTGGGGATAGAAGAGGAAGGAGGAGCTTCCTTCAGATTAAACAAGTGAGATCTAGACAATTGGGAGTTCCCAAGTACTTTCCTGACTTCTTCACAGAGCAGATGCAGAGACCTAACTCTGAGACACCTGAGATCTGTCGTGCTCCCATGCCATAACCTAACTATATATATATATATATATATATATATATATATATATATCCTCTCAGGCAGCCTGCTAGATCAGTCCCCCTTATCCTCTCCTCTTGGCTTTTCTGTCAGCTCTATGCTGTCCAAATATGTCCCATCTTTAACCTCATTTTACTGTGTAGTTTCTGTCATGTAGTTTTTTTGTATGCTCAACTCCACATTTTCTGTTTCCAATCCTTCTCTTCCACCTTTTAGTTCAGCAGTTTGGCTTCTATTCCTTAGAATTCTATGGAACTGCTTGCTCTGAGGCCAGCAATGATTGCTAATGAGTAAATCCAAAGGGAACTTTTCTATCTGGACTTGACTACCCAGTGAAATTCAATATTCTGTCCTAGGCTTTATTTATCCCAGACTTAAGCCAGATCATCTATTACTGGACATACATGGGTCACAAAGTTTTATTCCCCCACAAAACTGCTTCCACTGACATTTTTTGGCATTATGCCCTTGGCTTATATTAAAGGAAACATGGGTGAAATTTTATTTGGAGTTAATGCTTACTAAGAAAAATTATTTCTTTCTTTTGCTTTAAATTATTTTTAAAATTACTTTTATTTTCTGTGTATGGGTATTTTGCCTGCATGTATGTCTGTACACCAAGTGCTGGCAAAGGCTACGAAGTGTCGGATCTCCTGGAACTAACTACAAACAGTTGTGAGCCACCATGTGAGTGCTGGAAATCAAACCCAGGTCCACTGTAAGAGCTACTAGTGCTCTAACCAATCTGCCATCTCTCTAGCCCCAAGGACTTAAAAAAAAAAAAATTTTGTTTTTTCATTTTGTGATCTATATAATAGACCTTGTTATTGTTTTTAGTTGGTTATATCTTGATCAATTTGTTACTGATTTGTTAAATATGTGTGGTTTCAATTACAATGGCCGCCATAGAGTTATAGGGAGGGCATTATTAGAACAGGTGTGGCCGTGATGGAGGAAGTGTGTCACTAGGGGTGGGCTTTGAGGTTTCAAGTTCAAGCCAGGCCCGGTGTCACTCTCCCTGTTGCCCGCCAATCCAGATGTAGAACTCTGGGCTACTTCTCTAGCACCGTATCTACCGCATGCTGCCATGCTTCCCACCATGACAATAATGAACTAAACCTCTGAACTGGTACTCCAGCCCCAATTAAATATTTTCCTTACAAGAGTTGCTATAGTCATGGCCTCTATTCACAGGAATAAATCCCCAACGAAGACACTATGTAATAACTTTGTAAATTGTATTTTCTGTACATGTACTCCCAAAATCTTTGTGAAACAAATTAGGATATAAATTTAAAATTGTTAAGACATTCCTAACAAATTTATCAAAAGAAAGAAAAACAAAAACAAAAACTCAAGCAGGGCATGATGACTCATGCCAATGTTGATTCAAGAATCGGAAACAGAACTGCAATTCAAGAACAACTATAAGACCCTCTCTCTAGCCAGGCAGTGGCGGCGCACACCTTTAATCCCAGCACTTGGGAGGCAGAGGCAAGCGGATCTCTGTGAGTTCGAGACCAGCCTGGTCTACAGATCGAGTTCCAGGACAGGTTCCAAAACTACACGGAGAAACCCCGTCTCATAAAAAACAAAGAAAGACCCTCTCTCAAGAAACAAATAGCTGGGCAGTGGTGGGGACGCCTTTAATCCCAGTACTCAGGAGGCAGCAAGGCCAGCCTGGTCCAGGATGGCCAGGGATACACAGAAAAAATTCCGTCTCGAAAACCAAAAACAAAGCGCGCACACACACACACACACACACACAGACACACACAGACACAGGGTGTTAGTTTGAATGTAACTGGCCCCCATAATCTCATAGGAAGTGACACTAGTAGGAGGTGTGGCTTTGTTGGAGTGGGTATGACCTTGTTGGAGGTAGTGAGTATGTCACTATGGGGGTAGGCTTGGAGGTTTCCTATGGTTAGGATACCACCCAGGGAGTCTGTTGACTTCCTGTTCCCTGCAAGCCAAGATGTAGGCAGCACCACATCTGCCTGTATGCTACCTCCAATGAGATAATGGACTGAACCTCTGAAACTGTAAGCTAGGAAGCCCAATTAAATGTTTTCTTTAGAAGAGTTGCCATGGTCATGGTATCTCTTTGCAGCAACAGAGAGAGAGAGAGAGAGAGAGACAGACAGACAGACAGACAGACACACACACACACACACACACACACACACACACACACACACACAGGAAAGAATGAGTAATAGCCTGAACTAAGAAAACTGCAAGATAAGCTAGGTGATGGTAGTGCATGTCTTGAATCCCAGCACTCGGAAGCCAGAGGCAGGCAGATCTCTGTGAGTTCCAGGACAGCCAGAGAATCCCTGTCCAGGGAAAATAATAATAATAACAATAGTAAAGTTAATAAATTAATAAGTGCAAGACCTATTTCAAAGACACACAACTCAGAGCCAGGAATGATAACATATAAACTAAAAATCTCAAAAATCTCTACCTCACCCTTAAGATAGAGAATTGGGATTCTGAGGCTGTCCTGAGCTACCATACAGTTCAAAGTCACCGTGAGCTAAGAGCCAAATCCAGCTGAGAAAAATAAAAAAAAGGGGGGGGGGCTACACAGTACCTCAGTGGTCAAGAACATACCAAGCATACTAAAAGCCCTAAATTCGTTCTATCTCTAACATCAGAAAAGAGAGGGGAAAAAATCTGGTATAGATGAGCAGCTTTCAGATCTAAGAGGAACAAAGGCTTTATACTTAGAAACAGAAAATATATCAGGCAGCGGTGGCGCATGCCTTTAATCTCAGCATTCGGAAAGCAGAGGCAGGCGAATCTTTGTGAGTTGGAGTCCAGCCTGGTCTACAGGACAGACACCAAAACTATACAGAGAACCCCTGTCTTGAAAAACCCAAAACAAACAAACAAACAAAACCAAAAACAAACAAACAAACAGGGGGAAAAAAAAGAAACAGAAAATATAAGTGATCACCTTAAGCTAAAAAACAAAACAAACAAAAAATACAAAAGAAAACTACTAAACAGGAACAGTTCAATGGTGGAACAAATGCTTAGCATGCTCAATTCCTAGCACAGCAAAGAAACAAATAAAACCTACGTTGAACAAAATTAAAAAGAAAATAGTAGGGAGATATAGCGAAGTTAAAGGTGTGTTTACCTAGGATGCACAAGGAAGGCCCTGGGTTCAGTCCTCAGCAGTAAGTATATAAACTGGGAGTGATGTCAAGTACCTATAATCCTAGCAATCCAAAAACGGAGGCAGGACAATCTGAAGAAATTCAAGGTCACCTTTACCTACACAGGGAGTTTGAGGGAAGCTTGGGCTGTACAGATCCTGTCTAAAAAAAAGTGTATTGAAACTTTTACGACAATACATTAACTCTGTTACATAAAAACACAATAAAATTTGTATGAAAAAGGTAAGGGCCAAAAGAGAAAGCTGGGCAAAGAACACAAACAGAAAATTGGTGAAGCCAGGAAGTTTGCTCAAGTCTATAATCTTCTTCCTGAAGTATAGGCAAGGGACCAGGAGTTCAAAGATACCCCGTATTCTATCAGGCACCACCCCCCAAAAAAACCCAACAAAACTCCAAATGGTAGTAACAGCAAAGGATATGTATAGCTCAGTGGCAGAAGGCTTGCTCAGCATGCCTAGACCCTGGGTCCTATCCCGAGCACCCAATCAAATATAAGCCTCAAACAAATGGCAGATAAAGGGGAAAAATATTGGAACCTCATTAATAATGAATGGAAAACAGTGTGGCAGCATCTTGGCTGTGGCTGTCTGAACGGTTATTTTCCAATGCTTGTCATGCTGCAGTGAAACTGGTAACTGTTAATGTGAATAAAGAAAAGTATGATCTTGCCAGGCAGTGGTGGAGTACACCTTTGATCCCAGCACTCGGGAGGCAGAGGCAGTACAATCTCTGTGAGTTCAAGGCCAGCCTGGTCTACAGATTGAGTTCCAGGACACCCAGGGCTACACAGAGAAACCCTGTCTCAAAAAAAAACAAAACAAAAACCAACCAACCAACCAACCAAACAAACAAAAAAACCACTCAAAACAAAACAAAATACAGACTGGGAGGTGTAGCTGAGAGCCTAGTATGTCTGAGGTCCAAGGTTTGATCTCTATTACTGCAAAAACAAAGTAACAAACAAAACAGATTGGGGACATAGCTTGTGTTGTTCACACAAGCATGAGGATCCGAGTTCAATTTCCAGACCCTATCTATGCAAAAAAAGCTGGTGGAAGCATGGCCCTATTGTCTCAGTACTGGGAAGGCAGAGGCAAGAACATCTCTAGGGCCTGCATGCCAGTCAATATAGTTAAACTGGTGAGCTCAAGATTCAGTGAGAGACCCTAACTCAAAAAGGCAGAAGACAAACAACATTGACCTCTGGCCTCTACATGCATTTGCACACATGGGTGCATATATGTACAAGGATGTGTCATATGAAAAACAAAATGACCTCTGTGGCTAAAGCTTGTAGATCGTTTTAGTAACTGATGACATCTTTCTAAAATGAGGCTCAATTACTCATGATGAATGAAGGAAGATAGGAGCACATGCCTTAGTCCTAACTACATGACAGACTGAGGCAGGAGGATCACTTGAGCTCAGGAGTTTGGAGGCAGCCTGGGCAACATAGATCTTTTAAAACACAAAGCTGAGTATGATGGTTCAGCTTATACAACACTCAAGAAGCTGAGACAAGATCTTGAATTTGAAGCCAGACTGAGTTACACAGCAAGATTGTCTCTAATACACAAGTAATAGAAAAACCTTCATAATGGTTGATGCTTACAGAATCAAGTTCAGACTCTGGCTTAGCTCCCAGCTTGTACAGTTTGTTCCCATCCTTGCTATTCATTTGACCTCATCTTTGAGCGCTCCCTGCTTGGCATCTCTACACCAGTGTCTGCTGTCTTGTTCTCTTCTAGCTCAAAACATCTCCTACATCAAAATCTTTTCATCCTTGACCAGGGCAGCCTGACTTTTTTTTTTTTTTGCTTTAACTATATCTGTATCTTCCTTCAACAAACCATCAATTTTAAAGGCAAGAATTATGTCTTACTTTTGTATTCTCTAAAGCAATGGATACAAAACAATGTTAGGTAAACAGCAGATACCCACATATTAGTGCACTGTCATATGAAATATAAATGGTTCTTGCACAAGGCAACTGTAGGAAGAGAAAATGGAAAAACAAAAGACTAATTACATGCTAAGTGAAAGCCTAACAACATGAATTTATTTTCTTCATCGCACTATTTATGTCCTTTTCCTCCCTCCCTTCCATTTTTAGAGACAAAGACTCACTATGTGACCCAGGGTGGCCTTGGAATTCCTAAGCAGATCAGGCTGGCATCAAATTTGCAATCCCATGCCCAGGTATTAATTTTTGACTACATAAATTTTAGTAATGTATTATCATATAGGATAATACAGTAAGTGTACTTAATTATTCCTAGAGGAAACTACTCAGATAAGCATGTCATATTCATCATTGCACCATTTAATCATTTGGAGAAAATAGTTATTGTACTTCAAATAATCTGTTATTGATAATAAGATACTAAAACTGGGTTGGGCTGGATATGGTGGCATATTCCTTTAATCCTAGCACTCAGCAGACAGAGACAGGAAGATTAACAAGTTCCAGGAGAGCCAGGACTACATAGAGATGCTGTGAACAAAAACCAAAAATTGAGTTTCATGTACATGTCTATAACTGTACTTGAAAGGCAGAGATAGAAGGGCTGCTGACAATTTGAAGGTCATCCTGGTCTTCATAGTGAGTTCCAGACTAGCCAGAATATGCAGAGACCTTGTCTCCAAACAGAAAGTAAGGCCTGTGTGGTGATGTAAGCACTTAGAAGATGAGGGCAGGAAGATCAGGAGTTCAAGACTGTGTCAGGGCTACAGAGCTGGAAACCAATCTGAGCTCTATGAAATCCTGTCTCAAAAGCCCTACATGAACAAATAAACGAACAAATGAAGGGGGACTGGGAATAAAATATGCCCAGTGACATAGCATGAGGGAGTGGGGTTAACAAGACAGTTTTCATATCTCTAGGAGACAAGTTAGGGTATTTAGCAATTATCTGCCACTGAAAACAGAAAGTAGTATATTAAACAATAAGTTTTGGTTTTGTTTGCAAAATAGACTCCTGTAGATTGACTTGAACTTCTGATCCTTCTACCTTAGCCTCCCAAGTAGCTCAGATTACAAGCCTGTGGTAGCAAACTAGACATAATATATAACTATGCAGACAAAAAATAGTAGCTCCAGCTGGGTGTGGTGGTACACACCTTTAATCCCAGAGCTCATGTGGATGAGTTTGAAGCTAGCCTGGTCTACACAGCATATACCAGGCCAACTGGGGCTACATAGTGAGACACTGTCTCAAAAATGAGAGGTGGCCCCCAAGTAGTTCAATTGATCTAGTATACACTAAACAATGGGTTTGAATTCCAGCACCACATAAACCATGCAAAGTGGCTCATTCCTACAACTTTAGCACTTGGGAAATAGAGGCAGAAAGATCACAGCTCAAGACCAGCCTGGGGCTACAAAAGAACCTATTTTAAAAACAGTAAAGGAGGGAATAGTAGCCCCAGGTTTTAATAGTTTTAAATAAAAATTTTAAATTAACAATTAATTATCAAAGTCTAACATGAAGGTCACCCAACAAAGGTCAATATGAACCTGACATCAACAGAAGGCAGAGAACAAAGTAAATACTTTGGTTTGCAACTCACTATGCAGTTCAGGCTAGTCTTGAAACTGCTGGAATCTTTCTGCCTCTTGCCTCCTGACAGCTTGGATTACACATGTGCAACCTAATTTATTTTCCATATCTTAAAAAAAAAGATTTATTTTTATTTCTCTCTCTCTCTCTCTCTGTGTGTGTGTGTGTGTGTGTGTGTGTGTGTGTGTGTGTGTGTGTGTCAGAGAGAGGTGCTGGACCCCCGGAACTGGACTCAAAGTTGTGAGCCACATCATGTGATCCAGTATTCCCTTTTTAGTTTTTGTTTTTTTTTCCAAGACAGGCTTTCTCAGTGAAACATCCCTGGCAGTCCTGGAACTTGCATTGTAGCCCAAGCTGGCCTTGAACTCAAGAGATCTACCTGCCTCCTCCACAAACAAGCAATCTCAATCAATCTCTCTCTCCCTCCCCGCCCCTCTCTCTCTTGACACCTCACTGTGACCTAGACTTACTGTGAATCTTCTACCTCAGGCTCCAAAGAGTGCTAGGATTACAAGTGTGTGCCACCATACCAGTTTGTAAACAAACACTCAGAAGGCAGAGGCAGGGGGATCTCTCTGAGTTTAAGGACAGTTTAGTCTACATATCACATTTCATGACAGCCAAGGTTACATAGTGAGTGGATTAAAAAAATGAAGTGATTGGAGAGTTGGCTAAAGCACTTGCTACTCTGCGTTCCAGCAGCTACATGGCAGTTCACCATCACAATAACCCCAGTTCCAAGGGATCCAATGCCCTCTTCTGTCCTCTGTGGGTACCAAGTATGACTGTGGTACACAGACATAAACACAGGAAAAATACTCATATACATAAAATAGAATCTAAATAAATAACTAAGTAAATAGAGCCAGGCGGTGGCACACGCCTTTAATCCCAGCACTTGGGAGGCAGAGGCAGTATAATCTCTTAAGTTTGAGGCCAGCCTGGTCTACATAGTGAATTCCAGGACAGCCAGAGTCACATAGTGAGACCTTGTCTCAAACAAAACAAAACAAAACAAAACAAAAAAAGACCCCCCCAAAAGGAATTTCAAGAAGAACTGCTTAAAGCTACAATTTCTCTCTCTTACAAGACTTATTTGTAGTTTATGTGTATGAGTATTTTGCCTGCATGTATGTATGTGCACCACTTGTGTGCTTGGTGTCCAGGGAGGCCAGAAGAGGGAGTCAGAATCTCTTAGAACTGGATTTACCTCTATTTGTAAGCTGCCATGTGAATGCTGGGACTAGAAGCCCTGTCTTTCACAAGAGCAGCAAGTGTTCAACTGCTGAGCTTTCTTTCCAGCCCCCCAAAGCAAAAATCCACTTCACCCCTAACCTCATGATGGTGGTGGTGGTTTTCCTGGAGACTGAACCTAGGGCCCTGTACATGCTAAGCAAGTGCTTAACGGAAACCTAATGCTAGATTGTAAAGCATGTGCTAGGCCTCTGGTTCATTCCTCAGCACCACAAAAAAACCAAAAAACTCAAATTTACTATTATAATCTGGTTTTAAAGGCTCTTTATTAAGAGTAGCCTATTTATTACACTTACTAAAACATTTGCACAGAGAAAAGAAAAGGTTAATAGGGTAGTCAACATTATTGTCACTGTATCAATGGGAGGCTGGTTCTTGAGCAACATTCTCTACAACCCAACACTAGGGTAAAGCTAACACCTTGCTTTTCCTTATTTTCCTAATAGTGACTGTGCCAAGAATCACCACAGCCTCCCTTAACCCTGAGAAGCAGCTCAGTCTGTCTTTGGAACAGTCCTACAAGCTTTCATCAGTTAGAATACTAAAGAAAGCTAGGAGGTGGTGGCACATGCCTTTAATCCCAGCACTTGGGAGGCAGAGACAGGTGGATATCCTTGAGTTTGAGGCCAGCCTAGTCTATAGAGTGAGTTCCAGGATAGCCAGGACTATTACACAGAGAAACCCTGTCTCAAAACACACACAAACACAGACACAGAAATATTAAAGAAAGCTGACTGTGATAAGCTTATCACTAATAATTACACAAGAGGAATAAATCTCACATACACAGTAGGGTTTATACAGAGCTGACAGGTAAGTTTCTATGTTTGGTGGGGCAACCAGGAGCAGTGGTGCTCACATATACTTTTTTTTTTTTTATATCAGAATCACCTGGTGAACTAAAAAAAAAAAAGAGATTTTGATTCAATGTGAGATGGGCAAACCTTATTTCCTAAGGCCCCCAGGTCACCAGGCATGACAGCCCATGTTTTTTTGTTTTTTGAGACAGGGTTTCTCTGCAGCTTTGGAGCCTGTCCTGGACTAGCTCTATAGACCAGGCTGGCCTCGAACTCACAGAGATCCGCCTGCCTCTGCCTCCCGAGGGCTGGGATAAAAGGCGTGCGCCACCACTGCCCCGGACAGCCCATGTTTATAATCTAAGCACTCAGGGAAATGGAGATTGGCCTCTTTGATAGTCAGACTCCATTCCCAGCATCCTAGAAAGGGAACAGTTGACTTAAGACTGTAGTCATATCTCATACAGAATCTATGTTTCATGATCTCAAAGTTGATCTGAAATGTAACACTTTAAATATAGGTTTATTGTTTCCTAATGTGATGTCCGCCCTGCCCCTCAACCCCCTTTTGAGACAAGGCTTCACACTAGCCTCAAACTCATTGGAATCCTCTTGCCTTCATCTCTGGAGTGCTAGGAATATAAATGTGACCTACAATATCTGGCTTGTTCATTTTTTAGATAAAATCTGCAAAGTTGCTAGGCATGGTGGTGCTTGACTTTAATCCCAGTACTCAAGAGGCAGAAGAAGCAGGTGAGGTCTCTCTGAGTTCAAGGATTACATAGAGAGACCCTATCTCAAAAAACAAACAAAAATCTGCAAAGTCATCTCAAACTAATCATATCTCACAGAGGTAAGTCTTCAAGTTTCATCTCTATCCTTGGGTACCACCAATACTGAAAGATAACTTTTTAGGAGAGAAAAGCAAGCTCATAGTTTTGTAATGCATCTCAGTATGTGATCACATTGTACTACCACAATGGCTACTGGATAGAACCAATAGCATTTCTAATTGGTTAGGGGGGTTCCTATAAGGTTAACATTAAGTCAGAAATCTCACAGCTTATATTCAACAACACATACTTATACCTCACAGCATAATGGTAAGAATAAACAGCAACATAATGCTCTTAACACAGATCAAGAGTTGGGAACAATCCCCAATATTCTCAGCGAGTATAATAGTGTCATAGAATAGAATATAGACAATAAAAGAATTAACAGAAAAATCTGAAAAGCAAAGACACATGTATACTATGTACTACTCATAGAAATTTAAAGAACAAAAGAATATTAGATTTCTAAAACAACTTGTCAAACAGGTCACTTTTTAGAAATACTGTGTTCTGTTTAAGAGCACCAAAAGAAAAGTTCTCTGTATTGTATAGAGACTAACAATGGACATCCAGTAATGAAACCTGACCCTAAAAGTAGTAGCCAATGATATATATCTATGGAGAATGTCATACATATACATGAAAATCCAGGGATCCAGCCAAATGCAAGAAATGCAGATACAAAATAATGTTAGAACTGTGTGGGAGGCCAGCTGGGAGATCGGCTCCCATATTTTACCTCAGGAATGAGGGATAAGAGATTTAGATAGAAGGATAGAAGGATAGAGGGGAGAGAAACAGAAACACAGGATAGCCTCGGGAGGGTCTGGATTCTTATCCACCAGCTCCTTCTGTCTCTTCTAAAGGGCTATTTATAGGAATGCCAAGGAGTAGAGAAAAGACCTCCCCTCAGCACAGCCAAGTGCAGACCCTTTCCAATCACCTAGTAACCATGCACACGGTCAAGCAATAGTCTAATGCAGCTCTGCTGGGTAAAAAGCAAGCTCAAATCTCACTAGGAAACCTTTGTGGGCCTCCACAGAACTGGAGTTACAGATGGCTATGAGCCACCAGATGGGTGCTAGGAATCCAATCCTGGTCCGCTGCAAGAGCAGCAAGCACCAAGATATCTCTCTAGCTCCATGACAAGTTTTCCCCAGTATTGGGAATTGAACCTGCCTCACACACACTAGGAAAGAGTTCTACTACTCTGCTATATTCTCAACCCTCAAAAATCAGTATAAAGTGTTAATTAAAGGTCTAAGCTGGAGCTGGTGAGATGGTTCAGGGCATAAAAGCACTTGCAACCAAATCTGATGGCCTGCATTTGATCCCCCAGAATTTACTTGGTGGAGAGAAAACTGACTCCTCCAAGTTGTCCTCTGACCTTCCATATGCATAAGAGCACAAGCATGCATATTCCTGTATATGTGCGCATGCACGCTGCGTAAGTTAATGGCAGCTAGGCATAGCGGTGTATGCCTAAGTGGTATATGACTAGGATTCCAGCACATGGGAGGCTGAGGCAGAACTGTCTCAAGTTTGGTCTACAAAGCCAGAGCTGTCTCAATAAGCCAGCAAGTAAGCATCAGCAACAAAAGTATCACTTCTCTCAAATGTTTCTACTGTGATGCCCATAAAAAACACTTTCCAGTCTGGCGTTGGTGGCGCACGCCTTTAATCCCAGCACTCGGGAGGCAGAGCCAGGCGGATCTCTGTGAGTTCGAGGCCAGCCTGGGCTACCAAGTGAGCTCCAGGAAAGGCGCAAAGCTACACAGAGAAACCCTGTCTCGGAAACCCCCCCCCCAAAAAAACAAAAAACCCACTTTCCTAGGTCTGGAGAGATAAGCACTGGCTTCTCTTCCAGAGGACCCAAGTTCAACTCCCAGTACCCACATGGCAGCTCACAACTGTCTGTAACTCCAGTTCCTGAGGATCCAACACCTTCACACAGATATATAAACAGACATTACATCCAGGCAAAACACCACTATATATGAAATAAAAAAACAAAAACAAAACAAACCACTTCCCACCAAAGGTACATAACTCATTTTGGTGAAGACTTTATTTTTCAGAACAGTAATACAGCTTGCATTTTACTTGAAAAAAATCTGACTTGGCCAGCGGTGGTGGCACACACCTTTATTTAATCCCAGTGCTCGGGAGGCAGAGGCAGGAGGATCAATGTGAGTTCAAGGCTAGCCTGGTCTACAAAGCAGATGCCAGGACAACTAGGACTGTTACACAGAGAAACCCTGTCTCAAAAAAATTAAATTACATTAAAAAAAATGTTGACTTATTTAAATGTAATTTTTGTTTTGAGACAGGGTCTCAATAAGTAGCCTTGGCTGGCTTGGAACTTTCTATGTAGATCATCAGGCTGGCCCAGAACTCAGAGATTTGCCTGCCCCTG
Organism: Peromyscus aztecus; assembly: GCA_902168405.1. NCBI lineage: Eukaryota > Metazoa > Chordata > Mammalia > Rodentia > Cricetidae > Peromyscus > Peromyscus aztecus. The sequence goes on along the minus strand of CABHPQ010167227.1, from coordinate 6,716 downwards.
CCTCTCTAGAACTGGGATTAAAGGCAAATACCACCACACTTAGCAAATCTAACAATTTTCTAAAAGTTATTTCTAGCTAAATTATTTAACTTGCTACACCCTAAATTAGCATAATTTAAGCTCTAGGAAATGGTCATTTTTATGTTTGGCTTCAAGTACCATAAAATTATATCACCTTGTACTTTGAAAGCATTCATATCCAAATTTGAAAAATAGGGATCTAATACAGTTAAGTCAACTAATAACACTTAAAAATGAGCAACATGTTCCTATCCCATTCTCCAAACAGTCCTTCAAATCAGTATTGCTTCCCCTTTCAGCAGCTTATTAGTATGGGATCAGTATCAATCACCATTCCTTAAAGAACCTGCAGGGTATAATTTATGGAGCAGAATACCACTATACAGACCTTGGCTTCCTATTTAAAAACAGGCTTGCAGAATTGACCTTTCATTCCTAGTCCCTTCTCTGTTTCAGACAAAGCTTATAAGAAAAACTCTAGTAACCACTTAGATAATACACTCAAATTCAATTTACTTAATATTAGCATGTGAAGTTTCCATGTTTAAGGTGGGTGAGATGGCACAGCGGGAAATGGGGCTTGCCAACAAGCCTGATGAACTGAACTCAACCCCTGGAGCCCCACAGTGAGAAGAGGATGATTCCCAAAACCTGTCCTCTAACCTCCACACAAGTCGTAGCATACTCCCACTCTGACACACACACACACACACACACACACACACACACACTAAATAAATGTAATTAAAAAAAATGAACTTCCAACTCTTAATTCCTTTTTACTATTACACAAATGTAATTATTTTACATTTTCCCCCAGGGGTAAAAAAGACACTTTTGTTAGCATGAAAGGAGGTAATTTAATCTCAAATCCTACTTAGTTATTTAGAAATCTCAAAGCAGAACAGACCCCAATATTTATAAGGTCTTTTCTAAGTACCCATGTAAAAAGCATAGATTAACAAAAATTGATAATGACTATCACACTACAAGGCAAACACAGGCCAGTCAGACTAACTCCAATTAAGAAAAATTTTATCCCAGACACTGGATTCTCCAAAAACAAAATCACATCTGTTACATATCAAAATCATAAGACTATAAACTGTCATTTACCATTTTACATCATCTCCTAATGGTCAAAATATAACCCAAAAGTTTCTACAGAAAAACATAGTTATCTGCTCTGTCAACCACCTAGTATATAGCACTAGTTTCATACCCAGGATAATATAGCTTGTATGCTCTCAATTACCCAATGTGCTTTATCTCCTATGCTAAAAATTACCCAGAAAATCCTCTAGACCCAAGAGGGTAGCATCACCTCATACTCTTTCTTTCCCCTGGTACTGGGGAGTGAATCTTGGCTATAACATTACACCTTTTAGGCTCCTGAGTGCTGGCTGGGATTACAGGCAGATGCCACCATGCCTATCTTTTTAGGTTTTTATTTTCCCCAGGGTGTCCTTCAACTTGTGATTTTACCTATGCCTGGAGTAGCAGGAACCACAGGCCTGCACCACTGGGTCCAGCTTGTCCCTTTTAAAGAGCAAACAATGAAGCCGGGCGGTGGTGGCGCACGCCTTTAATCCCAGCACTCGGGAGGCAGAGCCAGGTGGATCTTTGTGAGTTCGAGGCCAGCCTGGTCTCCCAAGTGAGTTCCAGGAAAGGCGCAAAGCTACACAGAGAAACCCTGTCTCAAAAAAAAAAAAAAAAGAAAAAACAAAACAAAACAAGAGCAAACAATGGAGCTGGGCAGTGGTGGCGCACATCTTTAATCCCAGCACTCAGGAGGCAGAGCCAGGTGGATTTCTGTGAGTTTGAGGCCAGCCTGGTCTACAGAGCGAGATCCAGGACAGGCACCAAAGCTACACAGAGAAACCCTGTCTCGAAAAACCAAAAAAAGAGAGCAAACAATGGAAAAGGCATTTACCTCTCCGTGGCTGCAAAATCAGTTTGAGGAAGGAAAACAGAACCCAGCTCTCCAGTCCCTAGCTCCAAGTCTGTCTGCTAGTGCATCATGTTCTTTGGTTCTAGATTTGTGGTCATTCTAAAAGAAAAGCAGAAATCATTTAATGAAACAGCAAATTCACATAAACACACCAAACAGCATAAAAAGGGAAGATTGATGTGATTGGGAGGAAAAAACAATAGACCAGCTAGTTGTGATACTAAAGGCCTAAATGTCCAAATCTGGGAAGCAAAGGCAGGAGGATTGTCAATAGTTCAAAGCCAGCGGGAGATACAAAGCAAGATCCTATCTCAAAAACAGCAAAACCCCACCACCAGGCAATAGACTGTTCATATATTAACTGAATCATTCTATGAATACCTATCAGGCCAACAATACAACATTCATTTACTTTTTAGACATTCAATGAATATACAGATAGATTAAAAGGATTTATGATTGCTAAGACAGTATTTCATTATAATCGTGGCACATTACACTCAAACTACCAAAAACTAATTCTTACAGCTGAACTAACAATCCTTTAGCAGTTTGTTTCCTTATCTTCAGTAAACAGTGAGTACTGTTACCGATAAGTTTGCAGCACAAACTGGTAAGCTTAACAAGGGACATAGAGAAGCTTCCGAAGACCTTTGAAAATCCTAGAACAATAATCAAATTCTTTTTTTAATGAACATTTTTCCTCCCCTAAACTACAAATAAACTGCCGTGCTTCAAATAATGACAGAAAGGAATCTATCTCTATTTAAAAAAAAATAAAGAGCCAGGCCTGGTGACCAATGCCTTTAATCCCAGCACTCTAGACTCTAGGTCAGGGGCAGGAAGATCTGAGTTTGAGGCCAGCCTGGTCTACACAGTAAGCTCCAGGACTGCCTCAACTACTTGAGAGATCATGCCCCACCCCCATCCCCACCCTCACCCCCCAAAAAAAACAAGGAAAGAAAGAAAGAAAGGAAAAAAGAAACTCCCAAGTGAAGTACTCTCTGAAGAGTTTTCAAAGACAGTGACATATACCCATAGGCCCAGGCAGAAGTAGGATTGAGTTTGAGGTCAGACTACCTCAAAAAAAAAAAAAAAAAAAAAAAAAAAAAAAAAAAAAAGGGCTGGAGGGATGGCCTAGAGTTAAGCGCACTTGCTCTTGCAGAGGACCCAGGTTCAGTTCCCAGCACCCACATGTTAACTCTCAACTGTCTGTAACTCCAGTTCCAGGGAATCTGACCCCCTCTGACCTTCGTGGGCACAAGGTATGCACATGGAATACACACATACATGCCGGCAAAAATATTCATACACATAAAATAAAAATCTTTAATGACAACAAAAAGTTTTCAAAGAATTCGGTATATAAAGTACAATGAAGAGGATATTCCTCTCATAATTTAACTAGCTCAATAAAATAAGCTGATATAATACTTTTAAAACTCAAGATAAAAAAAAAACCCTCAAGATAAAGCGATGGCATGGCTCTTCTGTTATTTTTGTCTAAGAAACAATTTCACATTGAAGTCCATAACACCAAAGGCAACAGAATTTACATCCCTGAAAAATTTAAAGTTATTCCAAAAATAAATATCAAGTGTATGAAAAATATATCACCACTCTTGAGGTGTATATCAATAGACTATGTAATGCCGCATCTTTGCATTCACACACTAAACCACTGGGAAAAAATGTACCATGATACTGGCCAGGAAGAGCTGAAGACAGTGACTAGAAAAAGTCTGTATGGTATTTACCACAACCTCTTAGGATGGTACATGCCTGTAATTCCAACACTTGGGAGGCAGGGGCCGGACGATGACTGAGTTTGAAGCCAGCTTAATCTATCTACATCAGTGGTTCTAGGCCAACCAGGGCTACATATATATGCAGCCCTATCCCACAACAAGCTTAAAAATTTTTTTACAAAATAAGAGATTTATTTTTTATTTTATGCATGAATGTTTTGCCTACATGTACATAAGTACATGGAGGTCAGAACAGGATGGTGAATAATGCCTAGAACCAGGAGTTAGAGATGGTTGTGAGTCACCATGTGGGTAACAGGAACAGAACCTGGATCCTTGGCAAAAGCAGCAAGTGCTCATAACTACTGAGCCATTTCTCTAGTTCCAGAAGGGTTTTTGTTGTTTTGTTTTGGTATTTTTGAGACAAGGTATCATTACATAGACTTGGTTAGTCTCAAACTCATGATCCTCCTGCCGCAGCTTCTTGAATGCTGAGATTATAGGTATATACCTCCATGCTTGGCTTTAAGTGGTCTTGAAAATAAATGTGATATGACAAATCTACATATCTGAGAACAGCTATCTAAGGCCGGACATTCATAAGTAAGAATAAGTCTCCATGTATTTATTTGGGAGCTGGGTGGCCCCCAAAAAGTTAAAAACAAAAAAAACCAAAACAAAACTACATTTTATAATCAAAAACAAACAAAAAAAATAGCTATCTTCAATGTTGTACATATTTGCCTCTATTGTTCTTCCTAAACCTGGAAGTTCCTTTTTAGTCTTGAATCATGACAAATCTTAGCTATTTGAAGGGTCATTTTTACCAACAGTTTCAAGTCATCTGGAGCCAAGACATGTAAATAGGATATAAAGTTGGACAAATCAGGATTCCTACATTGTGGGATAGCTGTGATGCCAGCAGCAACCCCTAGGAGAAAAAAAAAAAAAGGCTCAAAAGGTAATTTTCTGCCAGTAAGTAAAAGTGTGCAAGATTCTGCCATAGAACTCCTCCCTACAGCATTAGTCAGCCACATGTAGACTTTGCCAAGGAACTCCCAAGACAATCATTAGTCCCAATTCTCAATATCCTAAAAAAAGAAAAAACAAACAAAAAAAACCTAAAACTCTGAGAACACATCTTAAGGTTAACTTTTGCACTTAAAAATTTTCTTACAAGGTTGGAGAGATCTCTAACGAGAACTTTCCAATTACTCTTAAACAAACAGGATTTCCTTGTACAGGCAGACAGTCATGTACCTGTGTCACGTTATAGGTTTAAATTAAGTAAGTCCACGGGCTGGGCAAAACGGCTCTGTGGGTACAATCTATTTCCAGGAAAGTCTGATGACTTGAGTTCAGAATCAAGTAAAAGCCCAGGGTAGTAGCCCACACCTTTAATCCCAGCACTCAGGAGGCAGAGAGATCAAGTGTGAGGCCAGCCTGGTCTACATAGTCAGTTCCAGAACAGCCAGGGCTATGAAGAAAAACCCTGTTTCAAATAGAAAATGGGGGTGGAGGTCCAAAAAAGTCAGGTGCAGTGGCCCAGGACTTCAATCCCAGCACTCAGGAGGATCTCTGTGAGTTCAATGCCAGCCTGGTCTACAGAGTGAGTTCCAGGACAGCTAGGACTATTACAGAGAGAAACCCTGTTTCAATAAACCCAAACAAACAAACAAACAACAAAACAAAAAATTAAAGTAAGTAGGCCCTTTGGGCTATCTTGCATTAATTCATTCCCATTTATTTTCTTCTTTTTTTGGGGGGGGGGGGGGGGTGTTCGAGACAGGGTTTCTCTGTGTAGCTTTGCGCCTTTCCTGGAACTCTCTCTGTAGCCCAGGCTGGCCTCGAACTCACAGAGATCCATCTGGCTCTGCCTCCCGAGTGCTGGGATTAAAGGCGTGGGCCACCACCGCCCGGCCCCATTTATTTTCTTTTAGTGATTTATTTGTTTTCTTTCCATTTTAAAAATCTTTATCGTATAAAATAATGGATTGGATTTCATGCCATTTCAAACATACTGTGTTTTGCTAATATTCGCCATTTGTTAGTTGTTGTAGTACTGGGGCTAAACTCTGCCATGTACTCCTGACCAGTCTTACCTTTTAAATGTGTCAGGATTCAAGCTTGTAATCCCAGATATTAGGGAGTTAGAAGGATTTAATGTGGGAGGCCTACCTAAGCTACATAGTAAATTCAAGGCCAACCCGGGCAACTTAATGAGAAACTTCATCAAAAAAAAAAGGGGGGGGGGGGGCGGGCAGTGGTGGCGCCCGCCTTTAATACCAGCACTTGGGAGGCAGAGGCAGACGGGCCTCTGTGAGTTCAAAGCCAGCCTGGTCTACAAAGTGAATTCTAGGACAGACTCCAAGTTATCATGGAGAAACCCTGTCTCAAAAAAACAAAAATTAAAAAATAAAAATAAAAAGAGGTTATGGATGTAGCTGAGGTAGAGAGCAAGCACTCGTTTAGCTTATTCAAGGCCCTGAGTTCAAACCCCAGTACTACAAACACAAATTCCAACTACTCCCTGCTAAGACAGTCTCGGGTACCAAAGGGTTGCCTTATACTTGCTGTAAAGTTAAGGATGACCTTGAACTCCCTTATCCTCCTGCCTCTACCTCCAAAGTACTGGTATACACCACCACTGGAGCTTGTGCAGCTTATTTTAATAAACAAAATATATCACTTGTCAAACACAAAACTTGACAGTAAAACTTTAATGAATGTAATAAATTACATAGTTGGATCTATCGTATTAGAAAAAGAAAAAAGATGGTTCTACTAAAGGCTGGCATTCCATCGACACTACTACATTTAGTTACTCAATGCAATTTTATTGTGGGGGAGGGTGAGGAAGAACATTCTGGAGTTCAAAGAAGGGATGAAATGCTGAATGACTGAGAACGTACCTCAAAGGTAGAACACTTGCATGGCATGCACAAGCACCACAAAAAACAAAGTTGCATAGGATTTCAATGTGACTAGTAAGGCCT
>CABHPQ010167226.1:20182-41369 GCA_902168405.1 Peromyscus aztecus | reverse complement strand
CTGTGAGAGATACTGGTGGGTTCTAGACCATGGAGCTGTGAGAGATAATGATGAATTCTAAAACATGGAGCTGTGAGAGATATTGGTGGATGTTAGAACATGGAGCTGTGAGGGGTTTTGGTGGGTGCTAGAATATGGAGCTGTGAGAGGTACTGGTGGATTGTAGACCATGGAGCTGTAAAGGCTGGGAGGAAGGTTCCAGAACCTGTTAATGAATGGGCAGTTTCATTAACCATTGCCTCTGAGGTGTGATGTTGCCCCCATAAGACCTCCCTCTCTCCTTCCCAGGGTGGTGATGTGTTGTAATGAGTAGCCTCAATTGAGATGTGTAGGAATGGTAGAGAATGCCCACAGTAGGTTGTTGTGTCTGAACTTCATGTTGTAATCAGCTCCTAGAACTGAGGTAAGAGGCTTTAAAGGGCAAAAAGCTATTATGGAATAGAGCTGATGTGAGGAAATTATCATGGGAGGACCTAGTATATGTCCCTGAGGGCCTTCTCCTGGCCTTATCTCTCCACAGCACTTGCACTGGGTTGCAGCCACATGGAATGCCCAGTCCACTGTACCTGTCACGTCTTCTGGAGGCTACTTCTCTGGCCTGCGTGTGCTGTCATGTTTTGATCTTTGTGCTTGATGATCTCTGTGATTTATCTGATAGGTCCCATAATAAGACTCTTCACATGCTGTATGACCAACAGAGAATAAGTATTCCAAAATTCAATACTTTTTAGGTTCTCCCCTCCAAAATCTAAGTTAATTCTCTTTGCCTGGCTACTATTTTGTAGAATCACAGACCCTGGAGTTTTTATGGACTGTAAGAAATAATCTGGTACAGTCGTTGAACATACAGAAACTTCTGGCTGTGGTTCCAGAACTGAAGCTATGAAACCATGCAGACAAGGTCACACTAATAATAAACTGTAGACAGGAGAGTGTTCCCAGGTCAACCACACTACAGGCTCCAGTTTTTCATCTGAGAGGAGAGATTGTGTAGGTCATCAAAAGGAAAAACTCGGGAGAACTGTGTCCCAGAATCTCTCAGTACTAAGTTCATGGGGTACAAAGTCCTATTACATACCAGAAAGGTCTCAGTAAAAGCTCAGCTGCAGAGCTGAATCAAAGAATGCATAGCTATGACTCTATCTGTGGGGATTCACAATAGCTATCCACTCCCCCTCCCCACAGATCCACTTAGAAGGTGTAGGTACCAACAAAATCTGGTTTTTCATGTAACTGTATCCTTAAAATACACTAAACTGCACTGTACGAAACTAACCCAGAAGGCAGGACCCAAGAGGGCCTTGTTAAGCCCCAAAAGAGTGGCTCCTCCCCCATGGCCTTTCCCTCATGAAAACGTGTGAGTCCTGCAGTCACAGGGCCACAAATGGGGACATTTGAAGGCCAGGAGTAGACAGCACTGGATCCACATGAGACAGGAAGTCCTTTCTTCCTGTCAGGGACCATTTCTACCTCTTTCCTACAGTTGTACTCACATCCTAGTGCATGACCATGTACAAATTTGAAGGAAAGTGGGGTAGCTCACTGTGCATCCTGGGGGCCAGAGCATCCTCCCATTGAGCTGACTTGCCACTTACAAAGTTCCCAGAAAACTCTTCCTTACTGGGAGACAGTGGAAGGTAAGAATAACAGAGGGGACCCAGCTGGCAAGCAGTGCCGAAGTACATCACATCAGTAGACATAAAGACAGCACAAGTCTCACGTGGGCCAGCAGGGCACCATTACTACTTTCTAGATACCTGCCACCATGAACAACAGCCTGGGCTGTGCACACAGTGTGCAAAGAATTAGGATGTCCCACCAATACAGTCCATCGGGACAACACAGAGAGAAAGAGAGGGGGGGAAGGGAGGGAGGGAGAGAGAGAGAGAGAGAGAGAGAGAGAGAGAGAGAGAGAGAGAGAGAGAGAGAGAGGCTGCCTTTCACTTTCACAAGAAACTGAAAAGCTACAGTATTTTGCAGATAAATAAAGTAAAATTACCACAAGTCAGGATCTCAAAGTTTGTCCTGGTAGCAAGAAACAGCTAGAAATTGAGGTTTGATGTGGAATAATCCTGAGTGCTAAATATTGTATCTCAGATATAAAGTAGTACACTCCCTGAATTCAGGCAGAGGTGAGCCATTCATATACTTGGCAGTGTTTTAAGAATGTGGGACTTCATAGTTAGTGGATACCTTTAAGACCTTCCCATTCCAAACACATATGGACCAGTGACTTCACACTGGTCACTAGTCAGTAGCCACCATCCCATGTCCTAGAGACTAGCACATGACCAAGGACAGAGACTATCTATGGTGGTTTGAATAAAAATGACCCCCATAGACTCAGAGGGAATGGCACTATTAGGAGATGTGGTCTTGTTGGAGGAAGTGGTCACTGGGGGGAGGCTTTGAGGTCTCAGATGCTCAATCTACACCCAGTGTGACAATCTCTGCCTGCTGCCTGTGGATCCCGATGTAGAATTCTCAGCTCCTTCTCCAGCACCATGTCTGCTTGCATACTGCCATGCTTCTCTCCATGGAGATAATAGACTTAACTTCTGAACTGTAAGCCAGTCCCAATTAAATGTTTTGCTTTATAAGAGTTACCATGGTCATGGTGTCTCTTCACAACAATAAAACCCAAACTTAGACAGTATCCTGTGTTTCAATATTCCATATGTACATCCCTGTCTTCATAGGTCCATTTATTAATATAGCTCAAGGAAGATTACCTGGTCATCTTAAGTCTGAACATATTTTTAAGGCAAACTGGTATTCTAAGACTTTCATAAATTAGATCAAGATGATAATAACAGGGAGGGTCTCATGAACCACATCCTGCTATCCTGTCCCCTCCCCACTTGAGAAGGCACTTCAGTGAGAGAGAAGGTGGATAGCTGCATTGTTTGCTGCATGTCTGGATACCTGCCGGGGACAGCATATAAGATGGCTGACGTGCTGCCAGCAGAGATTGGAGAAAAGGGGACCCGAGATTGTGGACCATCAACCCTCTGTGTGTTCCCCTCCAGATCTTCTGCTTAGCATGGCCTCTAGAGGGCCAAGGCAGAAATGCCTACGTGTCCCAAGGTCATGCTTTATGGCATGCACATGTCATGTTCTCCTCCATATAAATACTTCTTGTAATGCTGGTCTTTTTCTTCTGTCTGATCTTCATGTTCTATGTTCCTAGATCAATGGTGATTTCTGCGATACAGGAAAGGAGTGAAGTAAATTTCACAGGAAATTATGCAGAGATGATCACCCAGGCTGGGATTAAGGAAGTTATGCAGGTCATGGGAAAGAACCTGCAGCCTGGGGAAGCTTTTCAGGCTTGGATAAACTGTACCGAATGTGTGGTCAACTATAGCACATGGTATGATGTGTATCAACACACTGGACTCAAATTGCCCATGATGAATAATTCAGTTTCTGAGGATATTCCAAGGGCATTTTGTGAAACTTGAGACCCTAAGGGGTATTGGCTGAAGACTGTGGATGGAGTAATATATAGATGGAATGACAAACTAAAAGTGTGGAAACCTAGAATAGGAGGAAAATAGTGGCCTCCACCAAGAAAGGGAGATGGCAACTTTAAAACAGACATTTTTTATTCCTCCTGAAGGAGTGTGGAGACAATGTGACAATGGTTGGAGTGATTGCTGCAAGTTTTATTTGGTTCCTAGATTAAAAAGAACTGTCAGGAAAGGTGAGCTTCCTTTCATGGAAGCTCTGAAAATTGGATCAGGTCTTCCTTGGAATTGTGGGGATAAGAAGGACAGAAGCTGCTGATTTGCAGGGGCAGATTTCTTGTCTGAGGTCATTGTGGCCCACCAGACATTGGGCTGGGTATTTACAGAGGGCTGAGGAGGAACTTAGGCGGCTGCAGGGGTCTTGAGGTCAGAGCAGGCTGTGTGAGAAGGAAATGACTGTCTGATATATTAACCACTGTTTTTATTTTTACCGTTTTTTTGCGAAATTGCATGTTGCTGGCCTCTGGGTCAAGTGCTCAAAAGATTGTATAATCATTAATAATAACAATAGATTATGTGTGCTTTGGTGTTAAGTTTGGGATAGTTCCTGTGTTTAGTAAAAGATGATGAAGAACATATTGGTGATTTTTTTAAGAATAACCTTTAGAATCATGAGAATATTTTGTATTGAGTGATTACCCTTTTTTTTCTGTTTCCCCTTTACTTATGATAATAAAAGGCTGGTGTTACCAGGGCAAAGGCAGAAGCTAAAGAAGCTGTAAAGAAGCTACATAGCAACTGCAGAAGCCCGAAGTGACCTGTCAGCTCACACGAGCACTGTCTCTGAGTCATTATTGCGCCTTCTAGGTATCCCATCCTTCGAACCCCCAAAACTGCTGAGTCTGGTCCCCGGCAGATGCCGAGTGGTGGCTGCCACACTTGGGAGAAAGGAGCTAGGCCAGTCCTCATAACCCATGTTGTGAGACTGAGCCCCATGAAGTATTGCCTCTGCCTGAGGTGCGTGGCTGCTGCGCTCACTCTAGCAGGTGACTCTAAGAACTGTCTCCTAGAGGAGGTTGGATAAGGAGATAAAGACTGGATGCTGGCAAGGAATGAGGTGTGGTACCCTCACATCATCAGAGTTTGTCCTAGGTGGCTGATGGCACCTGCCCCCACTTATAGGAATGTTCAGTCCTCTGAGGAACAAACTCAGGGGACCAAACTCATGAACCTCAAGATATAGGTGAAAGGTTAGGCCTGTAACATGAATCTTAAAAGGTCTTATATTAAAAAAAAAAAAAAAACCGCGGAGCCAGATATGGGATGAAAGTTGAAAGATCAGAGAAACAGAACAAGCAACAGCCAACCTCACCTCAACAACTCCTCAGCCAATCCTGTTTCCACAAATCCTCAAACTGAAAGCCTCTGAGTCCTCACCCCTGAGGGTCTCAGTTGAATGCTGCTTAGTTCCTGTCTCCTCAGGCCTTATATACCCTTCTCCACCCAGCCATGTCACTTCTGGGATTAAAGGCCTGTGTGCTTCCCAAGCAAAGACATGAGATCTCAAGTGCTGGGATTAAAGCGTGTGCCACCACTGCCTGACTCTGTTCCCAGTGTGGCCTTGAACTCACAGAGATCCAGACAGATCTCTGCCTCCCAAGTGACAGGATTAAGGGTGTGTATCACTGTTGTCTGGCCTCTATGTCTAATCTAGTGACTGGTTCTGTCCTCTGATCCCCAGATAAGTTTATTAGGGTACACAATATATCACCACATAGGCCAGTCATGAAGATTGAACCAGTAACAGGAACAAACAGAGGGCATCCAGACCACCTCACACACACACACACACACACACACACACACACACACACACACTCACACCAACCCTCACATATTCACACCAACCCACATTCTCACAGACACACATGATAAAGCCTCATACATTTCTATGTTCTTGCCCACTAGTCTCACACTCAGGCTGGTTTTCTAAGTACAAGGCCATCACTGGTGAGTCTAGTCCTCTTATCACCCCTCCAAACCATTGCTCCCTACTCATATCTTCAAGGAATGGCTGAGGCCATTCAGGTCACTTTGTACATATCTTGTATGGTCACAGGCCTATCATGTAACCATCTTAAGGATGGGTGTTTGTTAGTCTATCCATACAAGTCTATTAGTCTGACACATGCTTGAGGCTCTGGCTAGATAGACATCAGGTTCTGTTATATGTTTTGTGTCCTTTGAGAAGTTCTATACCTGGGGGGAAGCATAGACTCCAAAGGCAGCCATTAAAGATGGAGCACTCACTCTGCCATTACTGGCCCAAGGACTTTGCACAAGTGATGTGACTTCAAGGAGGTTCTAACACCATTAAGACTGAAGAGTTGATGACCTAAAACCCTCAGGTAGACTAAAACCCTCTGGACAGGAAAGCTGACTTCACTAACAATACCTGTGTAAGTAAGCCAATTCATCAGTTTTCCTGAAATTCTAAAATCTTTTTCAAAAAATAAAAGGAAAGATCTTTGGAAATAGGTAAAAGAGAAAACTTATTGGGTAAAACAATAGTAAAAAGAAGCTTGAAGACAGCCGGGCAGTGGTGGCGCATGCCTTTAATCCCAGCACTCAGGAGGCAGAGCCAGATGGATCTCTGTAAGTTTGAGGCCAGCCTGGACTACAAAGTGAGTTCCAGGAAAGGCACAAAGCTACACAGAGAAACCCTGTCTTGAAAAACCAAAACAACAAAAAAAGAAGCTTGAAGACAAACAAATGCACTGGGGGTTAGGGGAACAGTAATTGGCCTTGGAGCTACTGCTTGGACCAGCATTGTGCTGTGCACATTACATTTTGAAATGCAGCCTCCTCCCTCCCTCTCCAAAGATGCTTCCTTTTGTAGTTGGCTGCATTTAAAATATAAGGCATGATTTCCCTCCTATTAATTGGGCCATGAGTCCAATGAGACAGATGCTGGTTACTGCCAAGACTGTAAGTGCCACTATTACACCTTTAAGGCTATATTGCATGTTGGTTACTGCTGTGGTTCACAGGCATTACAACTGGGTAGGACCATTGATTACTTTACTCCCTTGGCAGCTTGCATAGCACCTTCCAGTACTAGGAAAGCTAGTTCTCAGGGAAGAGGCTTTTGGGTCAGAGCCAGCTTGATTCCTCTGAGTTCTGAACTTCAACTTTGAGGATTCAAACAAAAGCAAATGAATAACCTATATTGTTTCCCCTGACCAAAGGAGGTTTCTCACGCCTGATACTGGGAATTTCATAAAATAGTCTATGATTCTTGGGAGAAGCATTATCACCTCAAGTAGCCTAACTTCATTTAACATATATGAATGTATTATATAGATATTGTAATTTTGGGTAAATATAAACTAGTAAGATTCCTTGTAGATTTTTCAAACAACACAGAGTTATTTATCCCCCTCAAGTTAAAGCCTCTCCCCCATTTTTCCCATTTCCCTCTTCATATATTTGATTCCTGATTTTCCTCTCTCTAGACCTCACCCCAGGTCCTATTTAACTTCCCCAGGTTCTGTGGTTATGTGGTTATATGCTCACATCTAAAGATCTAGAGCTAGGAACCACGAATTAAAGAACATGTCATACTTGAATCTCTGAGTCTGGGTCATCTCACTCAATATTTTCTAGTTACATCCATTCACCAGCAAGTTTTAGGATTTCACTTTTTATAACTGAATAGTATTCCATTGTTTATATGCACAGCATTTTCATCACCCATTCATCAGTTGAAGAAAATTTAAGATGCTCAATTTCCTGTCTCCCCCCCTCCCCCCTGAGACAGGGTTTTTCTGAGTAGTACTGGCTGTCCTGGAACTCACTCTGTAGACCAGGCTGGCCTCAAACTCACAGAGATCCACCTGCCTCTGCCTCCCGACTGCTGGGATTAAAGGTGTGCGCCACCGCCTCCCAGCTTCTGGCTACCGTTAATAGGGTGACAATGAGTGTAGCTGAGCAAATATCTGTGGAGTAGGATGTGAGTCCTTTGGGAACATGTCATGGAGTGGTATAACTGAGTCAAATAATGGATTTATTTTTAGCTTTTTGAGAATTTTCTATGATGACTTCCACAGTAGCTACAGCAGTTTGCAATCCAACGGGAAGTGAATGAGGCCTCCCGTTTCTTCACATCCTCACTGACACTTGTTGTCGGTAGTTTGTCTGTCTGTTTGTTTGGTCAGTTGCTTTTCTTGATGTTAGCCATTGTGACTAGGGAGTTTTCATTTTCATTTCCCTTATTGCTAAAGATGATGAACTCTTTTTGAGCTATTTCTTGGCCATTTTTGTTCCTCTTTTTGGGAACCCTCTGTTCAAAGATACAGCCCATTTTTAATTGGGTTGTTTTGTTGATTCTGTTTTGTTCGTTTCTTTTCCATTGTTGTTGTTTTGTTCTTTATATATTCTAGAAATTAATCCTCTATCAAATAGATATCTAGCAAAGATTTTCTCTGGGCTTCCTCTTCACCTGATTGATGGTTTCCTTTCTTGTACAAAACCTTTTTTGGTTTCATGAGGTCCTGCTTGTCCATCGTTGGCCTTAATCTCCGGGAAAATTGAGTCCTAGTCAGAAAGTCCTTTTCTACACCCACATCTCATAGGATACCGCCTATGTTTTCTTAGAACACTTTTGACATTTGAGGGTTCACATTAAGGTCTTTGACCCATTTGGAGCTGATTTTTGTCCAGGGTGTGGACTTCTAATTTTCCAGCACTGTTTACTGAAGATGCCGTGTTTCTTGTGTATGTTTTTGGCACCCTTGTTAAATATTAGATGACTATAGTTATGTGTGCTCATGTTTTGTTATTCTGTGTTGTTCCATTGGTCTACATGTCTGTTTCCATGCCAGTACTATACTGCTTTTATATCTTGAAATCTAGAATAGAAATCCCTCCAACATTGATTCTTTTTGCTCAGGATTGCTTTGGCTATCTGTGGCCTTTTGCTGTTCCACGTGAATTTTAAGATCTTTTTTCTACTTCTGTGAATAATGTCATGGGGATTTTTTATTGAGATTGCACTGAATCCATAAATTGCTTTTGGTAGAATGGCTATTTTTCATAATATTAATTTTACCAATCAATGTATATAAAAGTTCTTTCCAAATTCTGTCATTTCCTCAAGCTCTATCTTTCAGAGATTTAAAATTATTATTGTAGAAATCTTCCCTCTAATTAGTTAGGTTTATTCATAGGTATTCTATTGTCTTTGGAGCTACTGTGAATTTCAGTGTGTCCATGATTGCATCTCAGCATGTCTGGTGTAGTGTATAGAAAGGCTATTGATTTTGTATCCAACTTTGATAAAATTGTTTATCATTTTTCAAGTTTTCTGGTGTCATTTTTGGAATCCCTTCTGTATAGTATCATACTATATAAAGCTAGGAATAACTTAACTTCTTTATTGTTTGTATTCCTTTCATTTCCTTCTCTTCTTGTCTTATTATTCTGGATGACATTTCAAGTACTGTATGGAAAAGAAGTGGAGGTGGTGCATAGTCTTGTCTCATTCCTTAATTTAACGATGTTGCTTCACAACTTTCTCCATTTAGGATACTGTTGGGTATGTGCTTGTGATATACAGTTTTTATTACGTTGAGGTATGTTCCCTCTAGTCCTCCTGTGTTTAGGACCGTTATCATGAAGCCATGTTGGATTTTGTCAAAGGCCTTTTCTGTTCTATTGAGATGATTGTATGATTGATTACATTTGTTGGCTTAGGTAGGTTGAATCATACATGTATCTCCAGGTTAAAACCAACTTGATCATAGTGGATGACCTTTTCCCCCATCGGTATTCTGTGTAGCACTGGTTTGGCGGATATGAACTCCTTTAGCCTGTTTGTGTCGTGGAAGGTTTTTATTTCTCCTTCAACTATGGCAAATAGTTTTGCTGGTTACAGACAGTAGTCTAGGTTGGCATCCATGGTCTTTTAGAATTTGCAGTGCATTGCTGCTGGCTCTTCTGGCTTTAAGGTTTCCACTGAGAAAAACATTGTTCTGATGGGTTTGCATTGTGTGGGACTTGGGTTTCTTCAACTGCAACTTTCAGTACTCTTGCTTTATTCTATATATTCAGTGTTTTAACTATGATATGCCATGGAGAGTTTCATTTTGATCTTGTCTGGTGTTCTGTGTGCTTCTTGTATCTGTATGTGTATTGCTTTCCTAAGTTTGGGGACGTTTTCTTCTATCATTATTGACCTGGGATTCTTCTCCTTCATTCACATCCATAATTTGAAGATTTGGTCTCTTCACAGTGTCTCCTAGTTCCTGAATATCCCTTTCCTGGGTCTCTTTTGATTTTTTTTCATATTCTTTGCTTGAGTGGTCTAATTTCTCCACTTTGTTTTTGAGTCCAGATATTCTGTCTTCTACTTGATCCCTTCCCCCGGGTTTTCTAATTGGGTTGTTGAGTTTTTTGATCCCATCTTCATTTCATCTTAAGTTTCTTCAGTATTTCTATATCCTTAGTGAATTCAGTTTTCAAATCCTGGATTGTTTTTGTCATTTCCTTTTATCTATATTTGTGTTTCTTGGACGTCACTCAGGCATTTATTCTCTTTAAGTTTGTTGAGCCATTTCTTTGTGCATCTTTAAACTTCTTAATTCTTTGATTATGTTTATGATTGTTCCTTCACGTTTCTGGTCATGGGGGTTCATTGAGGTAATTCTCACAGGAGAACATTTCTACAAGACTTGTAGATTTTGCAGGAGACCTGCTTACTATCTTTACCTTTCATGCTGTTTATGTTTTTGGCTGGTTGGGTTTTTGGTTTGTTTTGGTATGGTTTGGTTTTTTGTTTGGTTGGGTTTTTTGTTTGTTTGTTTGTTTTGCGATGAGACCTGAACATTTGGACTTTTTCCTTGGTTGTAAGTCTGATGTGGACACAAAAGGCTGGCACTAAGGATGTGCCACCTAGTCCAAACCTGAAGGCTGGGTAGGGCATAGGTAGGGTGCACCAGTTTGAGCCAGGGCCCTGGTTGTGGGCCTGCAGAAGGTATGGGGATTGAGGAAGGAGAAGGCAGAGAAGAGTTAAGTGGACTCACCAAGCTGGGTTAGTGCACAGGATTTTTGGAATGGTACAAGCCTGGAGGTTGGGCATGGTGGGCCAGGATAAGGTCAAGAGGACACATGGATTGGGATGGTGTATAGGATTTCAGTCCTGGACCAAGTCTCAGGTTGAAGATAGCATAGACAGGGCTCCAAGACTAGGCCAGGATGTGGGTCCCGGACCAAGTCTGAAGATTATGGAGGGTGCTGGTGAGGCGGTCAGGTGGACAGACCTAACAAGCTAGGCTGAAGTACAGATATGCAGGCCAGGCTGTGCCTGGAGATTGGTTACAGCACAGGCAGAAAAACACAGGGCACTGCCTGTACAGAAGATCATAGCCAGTCTTTAAACCAAATGCTGCATAAATGCATAAGCCAAATACAAAAAGAGCTGAGCAGTGAAGCCTGGCCTCACACAGAGGCTGCACGATTCTGCCTCTGTTTGATAAGGGGGTACAGGAAAGAGCCTTTGTGTTTCCAGCAGAAAGGAAGCCAAGGTGGATGTCTGGGAAACACATTATCTCCTTTATGTTGTGAACTCTTTTCTCATTAAGACCGTCTAAGACTTTTTAAATATGATTTTATTCGGTCTGGAGACCTTAGCTGGGGTAGAATTTTTAGTATGCTATGCCGGGAAATTCTCTAAGGCCAAGGCCCAGGTATAGATCAAAGTATGAGAGTTAGAAGGATTGCTCCAGCTTTGTTCTAGTATGCTTTCCTCGAGGACAACTTTACAAGGATAAGAAATATAACACCGAGGAAGTGCCAATAAGTTCTACATCTGCTATAGGATCAGAGGTATAAAAAAATCCAAGGAATGTCCTGAAGTGACTCTGTCCTATCCAGTTATTAAAGACATATAGGAATCCCAACTGAGCCTTTGTTTCCTGCTCAATTGCATGTGGGTCAGGAGCAAAAAAAAAAAAATGGTGTGAGCAGTGCTTAGGGGTCAGGCTGACTAGGCTCAGACATCAACACCTGTCTCAAACATCTGCAGGCACTCTTGGGATATTTGTTATTTATTGAGCTCGCTCCATGCCAGGTTCTCCTCAAGGCACTGACCTTAACCCTGACGAACAGGCAGGGAGCTTTCATGCAAAACAGGTAAGGCAAGACCAGGAAAGGGACCACAGCTACAGACAGCAATGACCGAGGTCCAGGAAGCAGTGGCAGCAGTGTATAGGCAGAGTGGGTGGGTGGGTGGGTGGATTAGTGGTTCACCCTAGGACTTGCTTCCTCAGGACTGTGGGATGAGACAGCAGCAATATAGGCTGAGGGTACCTGTCTGCAGAGCCTCTAGTTCTGGGAAAATAACTGTGACTCAGACTCAGGGAATCTGCTGAGTCTCCATGCGTTAAGACTTTGAGCAACACAGGAAAACTACAATGCTGATGTCACTTCCGGAGACGCTCCCGCTGCCCACAGGAACCCTCACCCGTGAAGGAACTCTACAGAATTCTAGAAGCACAGAAGTTATAGGAGCACAAATTAAACTTAACTTTTCTAACACTTCTACAGCTTTCTTTTCCTTCTTTACCTAGGGACAAACCAACCAAGGGCAGAGTTTGAATTTCACAAGTTGTTGCATATATAATTTTTATGTGCAAGTTATACTGATGCCATAAAATAGGAAATTTTACGTTTCTGTCCACAAAATATAAATCAAGTCAGATTAAAAAAAAACCTTTAACCATAAAAAAAATTAATAAGCTTACACTGGGTGTATGGTAAGTTCTCTGACCATGCAGGAATCAAACTCTAATTGTATAACTGAAACACAACAGAAAATGCTGAAGTTTACAAATTAAATAGCACATACCTAAGCCAGGTATGGTAGCATGTATCTATAGGCCCAATTATTCAAAGAGGCTGAGGCCAGAGGATCACTTGAGTCCAAGAATTTGAGGCCAGACTGAATGATAAATCAATACTCTACCCCGCCCCCTCCCCCGCAAAAAAAAATAAGAAGAAAATAATAACAAAATATATGTGTGGAATTTTTGGAAAGAGAAAACTAAATGGAGCTGAAATGCAAAGATTGAAATCTGCAGGGTGGAGCTAAAGACATGCTAACACAATTGGAGTCACAGTCACTTAGAAAAACGTTTGTATATCCTAAGTATGCTCCAGTGTATGACCTAACATAAATCAATCCAATCTAGTGCACCGGTTAGCTAATGCAGACAAATCAAATGACCACAGGGACTGACACAGACAGGCACACACCAAACCCAGCACCAGTTATGGAAGGACTTCTCAGTACAGCTGGAGACGAAAAGGATTTCCCCAGTCTCTTAAACAGCACCTACAGGACACCAGCTGATGTCTTACTAATGGTGGAGGCTGGAAGTCCTCCCTGTGTGATCCGAGAGAACACTCTCACCACTTTATTATGACTACTGTAAAGGGGGGCAAGGGAATTAAAGGGAATCAGATTGGAAAGGAAAAAATAAAACCATTCCCACTACACATACTATGACGGTCTATCTTTAAAATCTCAAGAATCCCATTTAAAAAAAAAATTTCCAATGAGGTCAGGAAAATAACAGATCACAAAACTAACCTAAAAGTCATCTACATGTGCTTACAATGAACATCTGGACAAAAGAAAATGGAGTGCTATTTACAACTGTTCCAAAGAGAAGGAAATGTAAAGATTTAGCAAAAATCAAATGGGGTCTGTACAATGTTTTTTTTAAACAAAAATTCAAATAAATCAAAGAGACACACCATGTTCACAGACAATAAGAGCATATAAAGTGTATATGGAACAAGAATGACTACCACACTGAACAACTTTGGGGAAATGTAGCAAGTGAGAGAGGTTCCCTCCAATGTGAAGACCGGACACACCTGCTGTGATCGAGACAGTGTGGGAGGGGGATGGATAGGAACTTAACTGATGTGCCAAGATAAGGAACTGAGAAATATGCCCCACAAAGGCCCTAATTGCTTTCCAAATGTTTTTTAGATTTATTTATTTTATGTATATGTGTTTTTCACTCATGCATATGTCTGTGCACTATGTGCATTCCTGGTATCCACTGAAGCAAAAAGAGGAGATCAGATCCCTTGGAATGGCAGTTATGCACAGTTGTGAGCCTCTATGTCAATTTTGGGGATTAAACCCAGGTCCTCTGCAACAGCAACAAATGTTCTAACCATTGACCCATCTCTTCAGCCACTGCAAACGCCCCCCCCCCCTTCGCCTCCACTGCCTTTTTTTTTCAAATTTTATCCAGGAACAAAAGCAATTCAGCAGAGGAAAGAAAGCTCTCTTGATAAATGATGCTGGAGTAATTGGATATCCATGGATCTGAAAATGAACCTCCATCTAAGACGCACACAGATACCAGCTCAAAGCTAAAACTTTAAATATTTTAGGGAACTTACAGCTGAGCAGTAAGTTCTTAGACTTAACACTAAATCATAATCTATAATACACACTAACTTTATCAGGCACACTAAAAGAAAATATTTGCAAACTGTATATCCAGCAAAACTTTGTACATTTGCATCTCAAATATATAAGTATTCAAAACTCAACATTAAAAATCCAATCATAAAATACATAGATGGCAATTTACAGACATCTCACTAAGCTGTTCTGGTCCTCTCACACCTGATCTTGTTTTGGTCAGTGCTTATGATTCAGCAACTACTTGAGGACAGTTGCCTTTTCTAGAATGAGGGACGGTCTAATCCTTAGAAATTACACCTTTCCAACCTGACCAAATAAAGCTGAGTCTATCAAAGCAGATAACAAACTGCCCTGACCACCTGAGCACAGGTGCTGGTAGATCATAGGAAGAAGGCATGGTAGTTACCTCAAATATTATCAGAGTATAAACCCCTGTGAGGATGGCCACGGCAATGGTCACTTGTGCTTCAACACTTGCCCCAAGGAACTGATGTGCCAGCAAGAGAGGAACAAGGTGAGTCTGTTGGAGGGAGGCCTGGATGCTGATGGAAACAGCCTCTCTGTAAAATAAATCACAGATCTTGAGGTTGATCAAGGACACGAGGTGAATAATTAGTGTACTTCCTCAGTATCCTTTCTAGCAAATCAGCACTGCCAGAGCAAGAGCCCAAGGTATTATTGCACAGTGATTCAGCCCAACGCATAATCTCACAGACAGAAGAGTGCTCAGTACAGGCCTGAAACATAGGGCACAACCTTTCTGGGAAACTCAACAAGGGCTCTTCAGCCTTTTGAAGGTGCCACTGCAACACTTAGGCTGCAAATGGCAATTGGTTTTAGCCATTCATTTTCTTCATCCTCATCAACACAATGGAGTGCTTCACCTGCTAATACAGAGAAGCATGGGTGCTGCAAGCCGCAGGAAAACGTGATGGAATTCAGCTACTATCACAAAAGCCACTACTTGGAAAAGTCAAGGACTTTTCCAAAGGTCAAGCCATGACTTAAGAAGTCTTGGTGATATTTTAGATATATTTAGATATATTAGCTGGTTCCTACAGTGATTTTCTTGTAATGTTATGCATGCTTCCAAGAACTCCTAACAGTGTGTTTACCTAAAATACCTATCATGTATCCAAGGCCAAACAAAACAACACATGTCTCATAGGTCAGGCTGATAGCTTTATTTCTTGTGCAATTTAGGATGAGACCCTCCTTTCTTATACAGCCTTACTAATAGACCCATAACTTCTTACCTAACCGCTTTTAGGAATGTAGACTGAGCACACAGATCCCCTTTTTGATATACTAACCAGTCATTAGCACTCAGTTGACCTCCTCTTTTACCACTCCCATTTTGGGTTGTAAAAGAAATCCTGGTGGTCACTACCTGAGGAAACTTCTTACCTGCCTTTATGACCCCAAAAGGGCAGAGGATTGCTTTGCTTGGGTTTATAACTGGATTCCTGGGAGACTTAGGGGGAAGGGAGAGAATAAGGAGACTGAGAGGAGGAGAGAGAGAGGAAAAAAGAGAACGGAAGAACTAGATGGGTAAGAACTGGAGAGGAATGGACTAGATGGGAAGAACTAGATTGAAGGGCTGAAGAGAGGACTAGAGGAACAAGATGGAAGATGAAGAAGAGCCAGATCGGGGAGAACAAGATGAGAAAGAAGGAGATGGGAGAGGAGCCAAGATGGGAAAGAACTAGATGGATGAGAACCTAGATGGGGCAGAACTAATATGAGAGAATTAAGATAGAACTTAGAGGAGACAGCAGATAAATGTAGAAAGAAATCAGGTAAGAAAGGAGCTAGATGTGAGAGCAGAATAAAATCTGTGGAGAGAGAGAACTGACTCATAACAATAAAGTGTGTGGACTAAGAAGTTTCATGTACGAAGATCCATTTCCTATCATCAAAGATTAATTATCAGCTGGTTGTAGATTCTTCCTGGACCCTGGGAGAGAACTATCAAGGGGCTGGACCCCCATAGTCCTCATTACACCAGTTACTTAAACTTTGGTCTACAAGAATGTTAACTAGCACCTAATATGGGAAGCCTGAGGACAATTCACATGGGACATGCCAAAACAGAAGCATTTTTCTAAAAGTCTCTCGATTAAAACTTTGGTGAGCCTACTAGTGTCCACTCCCACCCCAAGTTCATATGCTGAACTCCTAACCCTTCATACCTCAGAACACGACTATTTAGAGATGCTTCTTAAGGAAGACAGAATGGTGAAATGAAGCCATGAGAGTAGGCCTTAATTCAGTGGGACTTACATCCTTCAGAAGAGATAAGGACACAGATATACAGGGAAGACAAAAGAAGATGACATCTGTGACCCAGGAAGAGCACCCTCATGGTAAGCTGAGCCTGTCAACGGCTTGATGTCAGATTCCCAGTTCTGAATAAATATGTGTGATGCTTCAGCCCTCCAGGGTGTGCACCCTAACTGACTGGTCGTAACCACTATGGTCATAACCACGACCACAATGCAGGTTGAAGATAGTGTGCTTTCAGTTAAATAAAAAGCCAAAGAAGTCCCAACTTCCCCACAAGGAACAAGAGATTGTATCCAGAAACCCCAACGATGCCAAAACCAGGACACTCAACCTCTTATGCAAACTGCCATAGTATTTGTATACCATTAATAAAATTTGAACATTGACTAAAACATGCCTTCACTTCAAAGTGGGTAGTGAAATCAACCCTTGTATGTCCTGACCAGGATAGTTACAATGTCTCCTGCAGATATTTGCACTTGCTGTCTACACTGAATATTGTTCAAATCACATAACTCATCTGCCACTATGTGTGCCCAAGTTTGGTGTCCTGTAGGCTAAACTTCTTTAAGCAAGTGATACAGTTTGAATGTGACATTCAAAAGGTCTGGTGCTGGAAACTTAATCTGCAAATTTATATGTTGATAGTGTTTGGGGAGGAATGTAGGTTAGATGAGTTCCAAAGAGTGAATCCCCATAATAATACCCGAGGCTGTGGAAGAAGAGCACATCCAGGCTGGCAGGCTTGCTCTGTCTTGCCACTGGATGCAGCCAAAAGGCCTCACTGCATGCCAAGAAGATGGTGGCCCTGTGCTTTTGGACTTCTCACAACAGTAAATAAAAAAAAAAACTGTTGTTCCGTAAAAAGCACTCAGTCTTGGATACTCTGGTAAACCAGCAGAAGACAGAGTGGAGATGGTAAGCTTTATCCAGAAAACATCCGAAAACCCAAAACCTACCTGCTCACTAGCTCAAAGGTTCTGCTCACCACCACGTGCTCCCTCCTTGGATTTAAAAGGACAGTCCAGTTGTGAGTTACCTGTAGAAGTCAAAATGTACAATTATAGTAAGTCTTTGGAAATAACCACCCTGAAACATAGGGGTATATAATCTGGACAGACACAATTTTTTACAAATATTCTCAAATTACAGTTTATCTAATTCTTGAATATAGTAGAACCTGTGGTAGGTAAGGAGGGTCAACAATACTGATTTGTGAGTAAATCACTACAAGTTATTGGAATTATTTGAGTCTTGGGCAATCTTTTAGTTCTCTGAGGCCATTTTTTAAAATGCTTCCTTAGAATTGATTCCTGCTTAGAGCCAGGAGGCACAAACCTGCCCCCAGAAACTCCAGCACCCTGTGTCACAGCAGCCTCCTCCCACAGAGCTAAGCTGGGACAGCAGCTGCTGCTGCAGACAGACCTGCCCTGAGCCAACACAGCAGATGGCAGCCTCGAGGACCCGAGAGAGAACTTGCAGTGGGAGGACCGTGGTCGCCCTCCCAGATGGAAGAAATTGAACGTAGGAGCTCTAAAACAGGTCTCTGCAGAGAACCTCATATGTGAGGGAACAGAAACCATCTTAAAAGACTCGGGTGTTTGCAAAGACAGTATCCGCAGGAAACATTCTCTGTGTTTCTGGATACGAATTTGTATGTGGGCATTCGCAAAGTGCTAGCATGCTACAGAGAGCCTCCTGGCAAGAGCAAGGAGACGTGATACTACTCATTTAGTTTGGACAGTAAATATGCATAGCTGAGAAGGCACCTAGACAACAGACCTTACTTCTAGTTACCTGTAGCACAGCAGGAAAACTATAATAATGACATGTGATGGTAAAATAACATGAAGAATGTGCAACTTTCTGCCACAGAGATGATGAATGATTGGGAAGACAGCAATGTCAATTACTCTGATTTGATTATTACACATTGCATGTATACAAGTGTCAAACTATTACACTCTACCATGTAAGTATATATGCATATTATGCCGATTAAAAATTTTAATTGTAAAATAGTGTTTAAAGGCAATCAGGTTATACCTCCATGGTCTTCAACGTAAGAGTCAACAGGCACAAGGTAGACATACCTGTCCCCCGTGTTCATTGCAGTGGGCTGTGCCCCCAACATGGGAACTTAGTTTCTGTCTTAAGGTCATTCTATGACTTAGAATGTTAACGTTGTACCAGCATTGACAATTACCATCCTTGGTTATTAATAAACTTTTGTCCTGTGGACTATGATCTGCAGAACAGGGAATGTAAGAGGTACAGCCTTGCCCATAAACAGGGTTTCCTTCTAATGGTTGGTTATATCAGGGGAAACTCCTGAGCACAGGACATTCTTCCATGCAGGTGTTCCTATGGAAATCCAATGAAGTCGCTGACACCAGGACTTGGGGACAAGTGAGGCTCCATCATGCCTTTGCTGCCTAGGCTCTGATTGTTGCTGGCTCTCCTTCTGAGTGCAGGTGCATTTCCAGAATGGGAGCTGAAGGCAAAGCTCTGCACAGGGCCTACAGCACGTGGCTCAGGAACCTATGTGCTTAGCAGTGCCACAAACACAAGGCAGCTGTGGCATCCACCTGTCCTCGGTGACATCAGGCAAGTCTCAAGTTGACTTGCGCTTTACAACAAGAACCACTAGCATCCATAATGTTTCTCTGAATAAGCTAGTAAAAAAATTTATTGCATGAAAAACTTGCAGGTGCGACTCGGCTGAAATGGCATGGAAAAATAATTTCAATGACAAAGCGAGAGAAAAGCATCAATGGCTTCCCTAATAATGCAGTTACTGCCTTTCAGCTTCCGTCAAATCCATTCACCGGGAAACTCAACTTATAATGAAGAGATTTTACAATTCCATTCAAATAATACAGAAGTATAACCTGCTGTGGTCGCCGCCACCTGTTGCCCATTGGGTCTGCCTGGGTCACCACCACCACGACATGCTCTTCTTTCCCTGAACCGCTTGGTCCACCAGCCATCAGGGGCCCTGCCAGGTCCAGTTGAAGCATTATGGAGTCCACATGGCCACTGAGGCTCACAGCTGAGGGTGTATCAAGGTGAACCACAGAGCAAGGAAGAAACACCTACTATTCCCCGTTAATACCCCCCAAGACACACCCCTTCCTAGGAGAGCCCACAAATACACATCCAGCCATGTGTTCCATTCCCTAAACCCTGGCCCATTTATCACTCCAATCCCTCACTATGACACAGACAATTGGTTTTATTTAGCTCCATCATGTTCAATGTCTGTTGCTTGAGTTCTGGATGATATCTACACAGCACTTAATGACTGTCTTCTTACTTACACTGTTTACAGCTAGCATAAAATTCCCAGCCACATTCATGGGCCCATAGAAGGCCGGATTCTCTCGTGAATGAACTAACCTATATCCACATCTAAGTCATGGGGTATCAAATCCCTGGTCATAAAATGAGAGACTACAATGAGAATTAAAAGCATTCTGAAACTGGCAAAAATCAATAATGTCCACAGCAATGAGAGTTTTGAAGGTCAAGCTCTTGGTCGAGCAGGGTCTATCAGGAAAAGCAGGGCCCGCTTCACAGTTCTTCCCGTGGCGCTGGGCAGTGCCCAGCCCTTCCCCTTATCTCCTACATCCCCGCCGGTGTGTGTTGTACAAACATAGGAGCCCATGTGCCCCAGCTGTGTCTTGAGTCTCAGAACCTCCCATCTCTGCTGCCAGGTCCTAGTAGCATTGAGTGTGTAAGAGCAATAGCTGAGTGTGTAAGAGCGATACCGGACTGTGCAGGACAACTAGCCCAGGCATTTGAACCAGGTCTCCAAAGACTTCAGAAAGAGCTTGCTGGGTTCACGATTTCCCAGTGGCGTGTTCCTTTGTTCTGACTTCAGCCCCTAGAAATGCAGTTGGTTAGTTAGAGGCATAGTACCTACAGGATTTGATTTGCCTGTTGGGGAAAGTCAGTCAGTAAATGGCTCGTTTTCTTTTTTATTGTTTTATTTTTTTTAATTTTCAAAACGTACTGTTTTTTAAAACTGTACACAACACCCTGGTAAAGGAAACTGTTAGATGAGCCCTGTGATCTGTGTGACGGCCCCTCCTCCACACTGCTCCATACTTGGGTTTAGAAGAGACAAATGGAAAACGGAAGTCACCCATGGAGAAAAATTTAAAAAACAAGAAAGGTCCAAGAGACTCTGTTGCTCTGCCAGCCTGAAACTGTTCCTGTCCTGGTCTTTCCCCAAGCCCACTCCGAATAGTTTAATAGGAAAGAAGCTCTAAAGGCCTTGAAGACGCCAGAAAGGAGAACAGTGCCACCTAGAGGCCAACCTCGGAAGAGCAGCGGGCGTCTCTCCAGTATTTGAGAGTTTATCCACTGCATGGTCCTCAGGTGTTGTAGTCTTTCTTTACGCGTGAACAAATGCCTGACAGGAAGACACTGGGGAGCAGGAGCGTTTATTCTGGCTATCAGTTTGAGAAAATCTAGTCTTTCATGGTGGGGAAGGCGTGACATCAGGTGGCTCCATTACAGTGAGAGCATTCTGAAAAGAGGCTGGGGCCAGCAAGGCTGGGCTGTAACCCTCAAGGTTCACTCCATTGATCTACTTCCTACAGGAGGCCACACCTCTCAAAGATTCCACAACCTCCCAAAATAGTGCATGAGTCTTTGTGGGGTCTAAAGCACTAGTGGGGAGGTGACAAGGTCACATTAAAACGCCCTACAGTTAGCCATTTAAACAGAGAACACAAAAATTCAAGGGGCAGCTGGGCATGGTTAAAGATGCAAACTTTAATCCCAGCACTCGGAAGGCAGAGGCGGGCGGATCTCCGTGAGTTTGAACCCAGCCTGGCCTACAAAGCAAATTCCAGGACATCCAGGACCATTACACACAGAAACCCTGTGTCAAAAATAAAATAAAATAAATTAAGCC